>OZ024832.1:59186843-59274343 GCA_964016985.1 Anodontia alba | reverse complement strand
TTCAATGCGATAACTTAAATAACCTTTTAACTTGTGACTTTGAAGCAAGTTAAGGTTTAAACTACTTCCAATTCATAGGAAGAATAATAGAACAAAGCATTTGGAAATATTATACATCAATTTAATCCATCTTTGTCACTGAGAGTTGTAAAGTCTTGAATTTATTAACATGACAAACATCAACATTACGTGACGTCATGAATGACGCCAACGTATATGTTGACATAAAGATTAAAGTAATAAAAAAACGTCAAAAAGATTGCCTTTGGGAACCTAGAACACACTACAGATTAGAAAATGGGAGTCTCGATTTTATTGAGACTCTTCATAAGCAGTAATAAAGTTTGAAACACTGCTCACATCTTCTAGCGTATACATGAGCAGCTCCATTTTCAAATGTACCATAATGGGCCCAATGATACCAAAGGAAATGAAATATACTCTGCACTATTGTAAAGTACAGGGAGACGTTCTACCGCCGCCACACGGCATTAATACCAGCTGCAGTGTAGTAAAATAAACGTCAAAAAGATTGCCTATGGAAACAAATAACACACTGCAGATTAGAAAGTGGGAGTCTCGGTTTTATTGAGACTCTTCATAAGCAGTAATGAAGTTTGCAACACTGCTTACGCCCTCTATCGTATACATAAGCAGACCTTCATTTTCAAATGTACCATAATTAACCCAATGATCCCAAAGGAAATGAAATATAATCTGCACTAAAGCATTGATTTTAATAACAAGCAACATCAAAGATAAAAAACATGTGGATTTTTCGTAAAATCGGCCTTTGAAAATTCAAGAAAATTCACTGCCAAGATTATGTTCTCTAACTCATCAATAATGCTTCTAACAGCAGAAATAATAACAGGCATTTAAGTAGGCACTTATATGTATTCAAAGACATATAAGGTTTTAGAATTATGTAAAAGCTATAAAGCTGTATATGCATTTGTTTACCACCAGTTGGGTTAGTTGGGGAGGGCGGAGTTACCTCACCCACTTAATTTGAGTATATCTTCTAATCGATTGCTCCTTTCCACTAAATTATTAGCATACATATAACCAATACACAAGGGGCCATTTTAAAGTACTGAAAAAAAATCGGCTTGAGTCCAAAATCAGGCCTTATTGACACTGTCCATTACGAAAACACTCCTATTCAAATATATAGAAAATTTTCCAACCAAAAAAGAAAAATGTTCAGGTAAAAAAAATTGTATATTTTTCATATTTCTGCTCAAAACATAGATGGTGGGTACTCGTTAGAACCGCCTCATCGAGGTGGTTCTAACGAGTACCCACAATCTATGTTTTTGAGCAGAAATAAGAAAAATAATGTCTACCTCTGTAAACCCCAGTTTTACTATATAAAAGTGGGGTTTAAAGGGGTCAAAATTATATAGGCATTTTTTCGTGATGGATTGTTGTCGCCTGACTATCAATGTCTGCTCATAGTGCTCCTGTTTGTGGTATTCTTGTGTTCTGGCTGCAGATCACCATTGAGCCCTTTGTCACGTTTCATCACAGTGGTTTTAATTACATGTGTTTCACTGTGATGGTTCACAGATAAGGTATAGGACCCCTATGCCGACCAAACATATACAGTAAAATCTTAATGGCTTGAACTGCTTTGGGAACATGGAAATTTACACACAGGTAGTTCAAGCCACTGATGATTAATCTATACACCAAGTCAGAAAGCAAATGATGATAATTTAGGGAAGTCTTTTTCTCTTCTATAGAATAACGGTATGTTGAGTGTAGAATTAGAATTGTCTCATTTAGGCGATTCTAATGAGTACACACACAATACATTTTCGTGATAAAGTAAGAAAATTTCCTTAAATATCTCCAAATATTCGTTTTCTTTAGCTATCGGGGGAATTTCGTAGGGACCCGATAATGGGTTCGAATTATCCACGGTTAAGAGCTATCCGTATTCTGGGTGTGGTCGTCGCAGGACCTTTTCAGTATATAACCGACGAGGAAAGAGCTGAGGATAAACCTTAGTCCCGTGAAGAGACGGCTTTTCTAAAGCCGTTTCTGCGCAAAGAACGCTGCGAAAAATGTGTTCATGAATAGATCAGTGTTACACTGCACAGTCGTAAAGCAGCTGCCATTATTGGCAGATTCTCTACCAATTATGTTTTTAGATGTGCAGTCCTGAAATTGTTTAGATTTAATTTAGCGTTTACCACGGAGTAACGTCAAACAGTCATGGGACTGCAGAGTGGTACCAGCCCCTAGACCACCTTAAAGAGACCCACCAAACAGTTCTATCCTTCCTTCTATCCCGGAATGGTGGGAGATGTAGCTCTGTCAGCATCTGGGTAACCCAACCAGGGTCCCTTAAAGAGTCATCACTAGAGATAAATCTGGCAGCCTGTCATTGAACTTTTTTCTAATTGGTCGATATCTTTCTGAAGGTGGGGATGCCAAAATTGCAGAATTGTATTAAAGTGTCGAAGAATCGGGTAGAAGTAGGCTGTCATTCTGCAGTTTTGCGGGTATTTTTATTCTTTTGGAATCCAACTAGAATTAGCCTTTTTTTTGGAGTGTTCGCAACACTGCTTATGCCGTCTAGCGTATACATGAACAGAACCCCATTTTCAAAGATACCACAATGGGCCCAGTGATCTCAAAAGAAATGAAATATAATGAAGCTGTATCAGATTTAAGGGTGAGGTTTTGCGTGAGTAAAACGGGTTTAAACCGCCGCCCCTCCCCCACTAGTTGTCCTATTAACCATTCCACTATTTGAAGGCAGTGTGCATCTGTTGTTTTAATTGTGGTGGCGATTGTATTACCGTTATTTGTTCCTCATCTCTTCTTCGTTTGGTGCCTCCGGAGAGCTGTGATTGTGACATTTCCTTGGTAGCTTCAATTATAATTTTTCATAGTCACCTTATGTATTTTAGTTGTAATCCGTTTTTCTATACTATTTTATATCAGTTGTATACAGTAAAATCTCAATGGCTCGAATAACTCTGGGACCATAGAAATTTATTCGAGATATGGGTAGTTCGAGCAACTGAGGGTTAATCATAGTGCCAGGTCAGAAAGCAAACGGTGATAATCTTTGGAAAAGCTTTTTGATCTTCTATACAACAATGTTAAGTTGTGTGTAATCATTAGAATCGCCTCGATGAGTGCACACAACATACAATTTCAGGTAAAATGTCCTTCAATATTTGTTTTCTTGAGCTATCGGAAGAATTTCGTAGGGACAAAAAATAAGTTTCAATCATCCAATGTAAGCGAGCCATCGCAGTTTGAGTCATTGAGGTTTTACTGTATTAATATATACTCTTTCGGGGGAGGCAACTCTTTAAAAAGGGACTTGGGTTCAGGAAGCCAAACAAAAAGTCACAAATGGTGTGTCCATTGTAACAAAATATTCTGCATGTAGGAATAGATTCTAAAAGGAATGACTCTTTAAATCAATGAGCACACTCCTCAAAACTGCAGAAAGCTAAAGTGTCAAATTTCCTATGTATCACGCACATATTACATCATAGAAAATTGATCTGTGCCGTGTATTAAAGGCAACAGAATGTTTTATCAACTGTTTCCTAAGCTCCTCCCACTTATACTGCCCAATATCTCATTTATATATCAAACACGACCGTTTTTTGTACTTCAGGGGTCATTTTCACTATCTCAAGTATCTTGATAAAGGTCTGAAATGACCGAAACGCGTCGACCTAAATCATAAAAAGTCAAAGGTACTGTTGTTGGTTGTTAGTTCTGTTGCTTCCTTCCTTCACTGATTTATATACAATGTAGGTAAATCTGCTGGACGTGGTTGGTAAGTCTGCTTCTTTCTTTCTCAGGAAAACAAAGTTTCATGACTTTAAGGCGACACTAGCAAATTAGGCCCTCAAAACTTTAGCTATTTTCACTTTTACAAGAAAAAAGCGACTTAAACCCCGGATAGTTATTTACAACTGACCGTCAAAGGCAGTGGTTCCGGTATTGGTTATTCATTTTATGGCCTTATAGCCGCTCGCTGCGGGACTTTTGTTCTTTGTCTTCTGTAGTGTTTAGTGAATCCTGTATAGCACTGTGGTCACGTTCTTGCGGAGGAGGAATTGCTTTTCTTTGGTCTGTGGTCTGTGTACTGTCGGACATATTTTGTTTGCTCTTCCTCTTGGTGTCATTAGTAGGCTATGATCTGTGACCATGCTTTGACTTTTTTTTACCATTACGAAAACACGTCTTTTAAAATATATAGACATTTTCAACACCAAACACTGAAAAATTTTAGATAAAAAACTGATATTTCTTTTTTCTGCTCAAAAAATAGTTTGGAGTACTCCTTATAACCGCCTTGGCGAGGCGGTTCTAATGAGTACCCACGATCTATGTTTTTAGCAAAAAAAAATTGAGAAAATAATGTATACCCCTGTAAACCCAAGTTTTACTATATAAAAGTTGGGTTTCAGGGGGTCAAAAAATATTGGCATATTTTCGTAATGCTACTTATGTGTGTGCTTCTTGTTCTCAAGAGTCAACCATTTTAGAATCCATTGGTCTGGACTACAGCGGCAGTCAGTGCCATACGGCGGCCGTACTTTATTAAACTGTAAAGTATAGTTTCTGGTAACTGTGTGCAATGGACCCCCTCCGGCAGTTTTAGAAATTATTTGGGGGCCACTAATAAAACCTAATTTGCCGAATACAGTTTTAACTTTAGCTATGTTCAATTTTGTGGTGTGTTCATGGGGCTTAAAGGTCATAACAATATGAATTCACATTTCTTATTTGTTATATGTCCTGTTTTGTTGTCAAAAGTTGCTTTAAATAGTATTATTAAACCGATTTATTTATCGCACTGTTTTTTCCATAGCCGACTGGCCCACATTTGGGCCGTATACTGGAAAATATTTGCTCTATAATGTGCAAACAGCAACGGTTTAGGCGAGCCTTGCATCGGCGCAGTCTCGCCGGAGCCCATGTTGTTCAAGTATGTAAGTTGTGGTCCAACGGAAATTTCAACCAAAGAACTAGAAATGTGTGGCCTTGCCAATAGACCAAGTATGCGCACTTAAGGATTGAGTCGCCAAATGTTCGAAAGACCCTTTCCTGCCTTCACTTATGGGTACAAACACTTACTTGAAGACTGTCAAACTCGCAGTTTTCTCCATATTGTATATCTATATCTATGATAGCAAGAGAAAGCTCTTTATTTTCACTGGCTTGTAAAATCCAGAGGACATCTTGCATATTATCGTACCTCCCATCACCGTTCGTATCTAGAGGGCTGAGAATTTCTATGATGTTAACAGCATCTACGTATAATGTATGTATATCAAAACCTTGTGCAACTGAAATATAACACAATTATTTACTCCTTTCATTCCTGCTCCTCTTTCTTCCCTGTCCCTCTCTTTCATCTCCTCTACTCTCTCTTCTATCTCTTTTCTCCCTTTCTCTGGGAGACGACACAAAATGACCCTCAAGGGTTGACGTGTCGTTAAACCCCAACACAATCAATCAATTTACTCCTTTCATCCCTGAAGACCAAAAACATATACTTATAAAAACAGTGTGGATCCAGAAGAGATGGCTCATAATCAAAATGTACACTTGATACCATTTTTTTTTTTATTTTAAGATTAAAACCCCTATTTGCGTCAATGGACATGTCGAAAGTCAAGGATGGACAAACCACTTCAGAAACTTAGGAATAAAAAGGTTAATCGTAGTATTTATGATGCAAAACTGTGTACTGTCCAGCGGATACATGACGTTTATACTTGACGTCGTCTAAACTTTGATGCGAGATTATTTCAGCATTGTATGTCTGCTTGATGGCTTTGTTTTTTGACCATCATCATTTCAATATGTATTTCAGTATAGTAGTATAGTTTTTTCGTCGTAACGACATACTGTTAAGCTTTTTGGATTAGTTTTCAAACGTATCGTATTCTGAAATAAAATTCATATTTGTATGCACGGTACAAACTGTAAAATTGGATGATGCTGGCACAGTCATATTTCCAGCGGCCACGGAACGCGACAATGTTGCATCAACGTCGATAAACGAGGCACCCACAACATATGTTTGCATGGAGAACTAAGAAAAATAGTATGTGACTGTCCACTTCTATCTGGAGCTACGATGTACAGTCGAATTAGGGTTTTTTTTGTGGTCCGCTTACAAAATCAGAAAATAGAGATTAATAACAACGTGTGATAAACCCTTTATCCCTGAGTGTCTGAAGTGGACGCTTCCATTTTCGTTACGAGCCGTTTCATCTGCACATACACTTTTTCGCAGGTACTAGGTATGGTCTGTTGGGCTAAAGTGATTGTAGGTCATTGCTTTATGTATTTACCACAGGTATGCATTTTTGCGAGGTTCGGCCCATATAAACATGTGTCTCTCCTTACAACCTACGTCATAACGGTTATCAATACACGTATTACAGTCCGTTACTAATTTTACGTTATCTTGCTGAACTAACTAGGCTTAAACTAACAAGTTGCTTTCCTACTGGTCGTTCAAAAGCGGTCTCTCTGTTGCAATTCCTCTTAGTTTGTGCGCGGCGTTTGTTTTGTAATTCTCTGTTCATCATCTGTCCTTCTTTTGGACCCTCTTGAGGGTTGGGCTTCGTTCTTTCAAAAACTCTGGATTCTTATATGTGACGAATATTTAGACACTTCGAACATGCATGTTGATATTCTGTAACACTAACATATTTACGCATAAGTGCTGAAAGTATCTACAATAAATAAAAGATGTATGGAGTTCCCGAACTAATGTTACAGTCGCAGTTATGTGCATATCACCACGTTAATGACGTAATATGTATGGCATTTGAGCCAGAGTATTAGAAAACCTACTAGACCTTTGTGACCAGCAAAGACTCGGGTCAGCCTTATATTCCCACAGTATGACAAGGGTTCTTGTTTATCCTTCTTTGGATAGCCTGCAGGCTGTAGAAGGCACATGCGAAGACTCATCACACTGCGCGGATGTGCAGATTGATCTAAGTCGTCGCTGGTCGCACATCTTATTGTAGGATTTGTCGTGCGAGCCCTCATTTTACTATGAGTGTACATAATCAAAATATTTACCTTGAGAATAGGTAACCAAAAACCCTGTATCCCAGCTAATACCAGATATTAAGTATTCTATGTGCATGGTATTTGAAACCGTCTGCGTATTCTTTGTCCGGGCACCACAAAAAGTTGCAAGCTCTCTTCCTATCGATACAGACCCGTCATATATCTTTGAAAAATAGGCAAATGAACATATACAATATTGATATAAAGATTTTTCTGAAATAGAAAGAGCTTAAAAAACATTCATTGTGACGCGAATTTGAATTTTCAAAAATCGGACAATAAATTCGAAAGATATCGGGATTTTAAGATTTGAAATTGCCTACAGGGGCGCTGCCACTTGAGATATTTAATAGAAATTTATAATTGTAATTACATATGCAAAACCCAAATAAATACATGTAAACTAAGCTTTTTTTCATTGTTTACGTGATGAAAATAATGTTGAACAGTCCATCGAAAATAACATTGGGCCAGTCCATGACCTTTAATAAAGTCTTCTGGAGCAATGACAACTCTTAAGATTGTCATCGCCCATGGCGTATTTATATGTAGCATTACCCCTATGCATAGCTGTTTTACTATTGATTTTGCCTGAAAATAGCACTGTTTTCTGCCAGAAAGATGATGTTATTAATTAGTAGTAGTACGCTACAAACTAAAACTATTATTAGACCAGCAGTGTTACAGCCATACTGGACTATCTTAGTCCTCCGACACGTGAAAACCATTGGAAACTTGCACGCTTCGTAATGCCGTACAAAATTCAAACAGGAAGTATCCAAATCTCTTTCTCAAACCTACAGTGTGAAACAGATTCTCCATTCTATTTTTAAGGATAAATTACCACATGTTCATCTTCTTTCCTAGAACTGCTAGGTTGTGAAAATAACTATAGCTCGTTATTATTAGCAGTCAAGACCTGAAAATATTCATGGCTGAAGTAGCTACATACTGACAAGCAGTCATCATCTCCATCTCCATCTACATTTACTAATATCCTCATCATTTGTATAACCATCCCTCATTATTCCTCATCATTTTAATTGTGTCAGGTTGCCAGTGGACAGCATAAAACATCCTATAAATATCTTAAATTCTAACTGTAAATAACATAACTTTGCAAACTTCCCTTTTTGGGGTAATTGTTTACAATCGAGCAATTTTATACTTACACCAAAATTTCCTATAGGTTGTTTCCCGCATGTTTATTGCGGGTTGCCCTGGCGCACCGCATATATATGAGTTATGCTGATCACACATTAAATGTGGAACTTATCTCGAATCCAGCATAAGCGGAAGTAACTCCCAAGACTTGTGACAGAGTAGTCCTGCATCTTATAATGTTTAGAATAGGATATAATGATTAATTATCCACTTATCACCTCTCTCCTGTAAACAATTAGCGAGATATTTCTCCTCCATACCGATTACCCCCTCAAATGAACTTATGATTCAGCAAGGACGAGAATTCATCAAGACATTTAACGAGCAGCTTATAAAGGATTGATGCGTCCAGTCCTGGAGTAGGACAGTTAGGTTCGGGCCCTAGGGTGTAGTAAGGAAGACGTGGAAAACGTGCAAAAGCGTGCATTCTCGTTTATAACCGGATATTAAAACTATTAGTAAAGAAGTAGCTTATTTTGCCCTGAAATGAAATTTTGCATCCGCAAGTATGAGAATTCATAACATCTTTCATTGAAAGATTTAAAAATAAAAACATAATAATAACACAACAAAAAAGGCGATTAATACTTAGAAAATATCATTTAAATGAGACATTTAAAGACGAGTTCTAATTATTTTGCATATAATTCGTTCTGACAAAACGGCGAAACCAAAACACCTTTTTTGTGGGTTCACTATAATCGCTGGAAAGCTGCAAAACACGCTGCAAGATTTGTAACAGGAAATTAAAATAAATGTTTAAAGGTTTCATATTCCTCAAAAAGAGACATTTTATTATTCAAGAAAGATTTAATAAATATTATATGGTATTAATATAATCCGAAATGAGGAACCTGACAGCTTGTAAAATTTCAGTTAGTCTCGTTCTTGAAATCGAACATTAATTCAGAGATACGATGAAAAATCATTTCATTTTTATTCAGTTCAAAAACGAGAAACCAACTGAAATTTTACAGGCTGTCAGGTGCCATATTTTATGATCGTATTAATACTATATATCAATTTACTGAACCTTTCTTGGATAAAAATGTCTAGGCAGCGTATTTTGCTCTCAAATAAAATTATGCATCAACAAGTACAAGAATTCATAACATTTCTTTATTAAAAGATTAAAAGGAATGATAAAAACTAAACCAGAAAAAAAGGCGATTGATACCTAAAAATACCTTAGCGACCATCTTGGATTTCCAATCAAAACGATTTTAGCTTTTTTTCTGATCAACAAGTCACAACAATACTACCTATCAAGTTTCGAATCAGTTTGCCTCACGGTTCAGGAGTAGAATTTCATAAAAAATAGATTTTTCCAACATAACCACACCACGGCGGCTTTTTTGAATCTACGAGCGTAACAATTTTTAGCGATTTTTTATCTACAAGTCATCCGATAGTTCGTATCAAGGTTCCAGTCAGTTGGCGTTACTATTCAAGAGCAGAAGGTAAAAACAGATAGTCAAGATGGCGGCCATGGGAGTTGTGTTTGATTTCCGATCGAAAAAAAAAATAGTTTGTTTTGCTCTACAAGTCATCTCGATACTTTCAACGAAGTTTGGAGTCAATTTGTCTTTTGGTTAAAGGAAGCATTTTGGAAATATCTTTTTCAAGATGGCAGCCGTGGTGGCCCTATTGGATTTCCGATCAGAACGATTTTAACTGCAGTTAATTTTCAAAAAAAAGGTAAGAGAAAAGTCCAGGGAGTGCACAACAACCACAAACCGCAGCTGCTCCCAGACCCCAAGAGGAAGAGGAAACAGACAAATCCAAACAAGCACAAATCGAACAAACGTACGAAAAGCACTAAGATTAGCTCTCTCTTCCCCAAGCGAGGTAATCGCAATACTAAAAGGACTGAAAAACACAAGAACAAAATGACACACGGAAAGACATACAACAAATCGCCTCGTAGAATAAACCATAAAGCAACAAAGAGTAAGACTAACACTGGGACCACCGCCTTAGAACGGTCAGTAGAGTAAACTACCGGGGGGTTTAAAGCACTTTTACAGCTAGCCAACTTCACCCTGGGTCCCGATGCCACTCTTAATCACAACAAGTATAACAAAAAGCAAAATGGGCAACTGTTGAAGGTGACCAAAATGCTAGCATCACAATTAGTAAAACGAAGCACAGTGGGAAGCTGTTGAAGACGGTGACCACAATGCTAGCATCACAACACATACAGAAAAAAAAAAGTAAGAGCTACAAAGAGTAAGAACAACACCAGCACCACCGCCTTAGAACGGTCAGTAGAAAAGTCACCCCGATATATGCTATTAAGTTTCGAGTCAGTTGGCCTTTCTTTAAGTAGAAGTATTTTGAAAAACATTGTCAAGATAGCGGCCGTGGCGGCCATCTTGCATTTTTAATCAGAAGGATTTTATCTTCTTTTGATATACAAGAAGCCCGGATACTTTCACCAAGTTTCAAGTCAGTTGGCCTTTCGGCTCAGGAAAAGAAGCTCAAAATAGAATTTCAACGGCGACCAGCTTGGATTTTGTGAGCGAAAGGATTTCGCTTATATTTGAATTTAAAGTCGTTCTGATACTCCCTATCGAATTTCTAGTCAATCGGTATTTCCATTCAGGAGAAGTTAAAAAAGTAAGTAGGCGTCCGCGGATAGTAAGCATTACTCGGTAAGCAAGCTTCGCCCACCATGTCCATAGACCTGAACGAAGGAAATATCGGTAGAAGCGTATGTCCGGGATTTGGAAGTCTACTTATGGCGCATCACTACCAAAAACATCAGAAACAATTCTGGAAACTGCCTGATTGTAGGGATTGACCAGATCATGATGTCTCGCATAGAACTTCTTAAGTGTTGCCACCAGTTTGGTTTTTTGATACCCTGGCTCAACAACTTTGTAGTGAGCACTTTTCTACGCTCCATGAAGTCCTGATAATTTGAAAAGGCTCTGGCATAACGGATTAACTTTGAAACGTAAACGCCGTATGCTGGTGCAGAAGGGATATTACTGCCCAGGAATGGAAAGTTAACAATGGGAAAATTGAAGTCATCCCGTTCGTCGTAAAGCCTAATAGCAAGCTTTCCATTGTCAATGTAGAGATAACGATCCAAGTATGAGGAGGAGGCTGCAGTGTCCGTTGTTTCCTTTGTTTCAAGTTCACGTGGATAGATGAATTCCAAATACTCTGCAAATTTGTGTTTTTCAGAGACACTACATCATCCATATATCTGTAAGTGAAATTGAATTGTTGTGCGAGGTGTTTCTTGCCTGCTTGGAGGAGACTTTGTACAAACTCAGCCTCATACGAGTATAAAAACAAGCTGGCAAGTAACGGTGCACAGTTAGTACCAATCGGTATGCCGATTGTTTGCTGGAATATCCGTCTGCCGAACTCCACAAAAATATTGTCGATTAAATATTCCAGCATCTTTATGATATCTGCATCTCAGAATTTTTGTGGCGCATCAGAGTGATCCCGAACGAAGTATGTGTCTTTGGAGCCAATGACAACATACTGAAATCGACGGTTACCATTCTTGAGGAAAAAACAGTGGTTGATAATTTCCTTTAATTTAGATTTCAATTTATCATGAGGAATAGTAGTGTAAAGAGTAGAGAAATCGAAAGAGTTTATACTTTTGACGGAATGAAGAGATTGTGTCTTTAGATTTTCTAAAAGCTCTTTGGAGTTTTTCAGGATCGACATCTGATTAACACCACTTCTGGCATATGCAGTGTCAAAATACTTCTGAAGGCCTTCTTTAACTGAGGTAAGGATTCGTGCTAAAATCTCAGAAAGAGGCTTAGTTGAGCACTTAGCTGAACCCGCAATATATCTTTTCTTGTACTCGTGAAGTTTAGGAATCCAGTGCAGTTTGGGAAGGTCAATATCTTCCTTTGGGAAGGAAATTTCGAATGTCAGCATCGTCGAATGGTGGTTTTGTAGAATTTCGTCCTCGGACATAGCAGTAAGATTATAAGTAGGCTTTCCGGTCATGGTACTCATACCAAGCCGTTCCATTAAGCAGTTTATATAGTGTGTTTTGCAAACAAACACAATGTTGTTAGATGCCTTATCTGCTGGAACAACGACAAACTTCTCATGGATTTCAGCTAACTCGGCAGCAATATCTGGATCATCAAACACCGATTCATGTCGGCGAGACATAGTTCTGCTGAGTACTGAGACACGTCTGTTTACCAAGGACATTACCGACTTAACCCATTCAGACAGGGTGTCAACCTCCACGTCCTCTTTCTTAGCCGAGCGTCGTGCATACTCCTCAACAGAATCCAAAATTAATGTGGAATTCTGTTTCCAAGTAAAAGATCTGGGTTCCCTGTATTTAGGGCCTTTGGAAAGAATGTCCCTGAGTTTGCTAATCGTGACTATATTGATGTCTTCTGTTATGATGTGACCGGCTGGATTATAGCAGAACTCCGATGCTTTACAGGAATACGCTGAGGGGTTACGAGTAATGTTCTCAGTATTTAGCCCTTGTAGCACGTTTTGAAATTGAAAATTTAGGTGCAATGGGAGACGAATAACTGTAGGAGATGATAAAAACATATATCTTCCAAAATGTTTTACAGGCTTACCTAAAAGAGTAAAAGAATCAATTTCTACGTATATTCAAATGAAGATAAAATAATTTGATCCTGCTGAACAACGAGGATGCTTCGCAGCGTATTTTGAGAATTTAGCTATGCAAAATAATAGAAATTGTGGCAGTGTTTTTTTTATGCCGTGCAATATACGTTGTGAAGAGGCAGAAAATTACTTTTTTTCACAAACTGAAGACTGTTTGCAATTTAAAATTTAGGATGTGGAAAAGGCAACAGATAAAATGCATTGTGGAAAGCTACAAACGAGTATGGCCATGCCGCGGAACCTTTTTAAGACAGCTAAGCCGATTCAAACTCTATTTATTACAAACGTTTTAATCAAATTTTAAATCAAAAGGATATTCCAAATAGTTTTAAAATTAGAATTATTACGCCCGTGTTCAAAAAAAAAGAAAAAAAAAACGAAAAAAAAACGGGAATAGATAAATTGATGGAAAATTACTGGAGGATAACCGTATCTGGCGCATTTAGTAAACTATTTAAATATACGCTTCTGAGTAATCTGAACTTTAAGCAGTCTAGTCAACAGTTTAAATTCACGACTGGCCTATCATCAGTTATGGCAGGCCTCTTAGCTAGTGAGGCGAAAGATAAATCACAACACTTTGGGTATGGATGGCCTTCATCTAGCAACTCTGGACTGTCAAAAAGCGTTTGAGGTAGTTCATCATATTATTTTGTTGAATAAGCCTTTTGGAAATTCATAAAGATAGCTTGTGAATAAAAATTTATATCAAGGGCATTCTTTAAAAGTGAAATGGGTCGGTGATGGCATTGAGAGTTTTACTGTGAAATAGGGTGTCCGAAAAGGGGATATTATTCACTCTTTACAAAACCTTTATAGATGAATTTCTGAATGTACTTGAAAACGTTTCCGTTTTGGAATTGGAACTGTAGTCATAGGTTGTCCAGCATGTTGTGGTGACATTGCCTCCCTGACCAAGCTTAAAGAAGAGTTGCAGTTAATATTCAATGAAGGAAAAGGATACTCTGGAAAGCATAGATAAGAGATTCATCCCATCAAAACCAACACTTTGGACATAATTAATGATATTAAAGACCAGTAATATGGCTAGGAGTATCGGCGAAAATACCGTCATGATTTCCGATAGCGCTGTACACCTAGGCATTACTCGTGCTGGGAGAAAGAAAGTTACTATCAATGTAAAGGAAATAGTTTCGGTTGCTAGAAGAATTTGCTATTCATTAATGAACACTGGCCTTCATGGTGTCAGTGTTTCACATCAGATGTATAAAGTCTGTTAATCCACGGCTCCTTTAAGGAGCTGAAATCATACCTTGTGCAAAAACACAGATAGATAAGATACACATATATCATATATAAAATCTTAGAAACCTAAAATCATTATCTCAACGAACTGCAATTTCAGCAGGTTATTTGCTCTTAGGAGCCCTTCCAATAGAAACGAAGTAACAAAAAAGGAAATTGAGTTTAGTTTACAGTGAAGTTAAGAGTAAAAACCAGTTTCTTTAGCATCTTGTAAAAAGACAACTAGTCTGCAGCTTCAATAGCCTTCAAAGTTTTTTTTTATTTATTTTTTTTTCTAATTTGCACGTCGAGTTTAGCTTAAATAAGAAGTTTGTTATGAGAAAGATTTCATGAAGTCTCTCTCATGTAAAAATCAGGCTAACATTATTGAGGCTTTCAAATCAATTTCAAGATACCTTGATGATTTATTAAATATTGACAATATTTACTTTGACCAAATGGTGGACCGCATATACCCTACAGAACTACAATTAAATAGAGCAAATTATTCCGATACCGAGGCACGTTTTTTTGATTTGAATCTATGTATATCTAATGGTACAGTTTCCACCAAAATTTATAATAAACGGGACGATTTTGATTTTATTATAGTCAATTTCCCTTTTCTGGGTGGCGATGTCCCCCGGCGTACCTCATATGGAGTATGCATATCTCAACTTATTAGATTCGCCCGGGCTTCTTCAAATCTTAGTGACGTTAACTGCCATAATAAACCCTTACTGCCAAACTTCTTAGGCAGGGCTATCGTTATTTTAAACTTCGTAAGGCGTTTTCGAAATTTTATTGCAGACACAGTGCCTTGGTAGAAAAATATAGCGTCAGTCAGAAAACTAGAATTTTACGGTGACTTAGTGTACAGATTTAGAAAATTTGTAGGAAAATCTAACTTTCCGGAGCAATTCAGAAAACTTATTAACCGTTATAAAAGAATTGGCTATAGCTTGGATATTATGCGGCAGACTGCATACCTAGTTGTCAAACAAATCATTGTTGATGGCTATGCTTTTTAATTGCACGACGCCGGTTCGGGCCTCAGACTCAATGATGGCCTCTTCGTAAAACTTTAATCAGTGGGTTGGGGCTTGACGATATGTCTTTGGCTTGGCCCGCCGTGTTTCAACTATTGGTTTTCATTACTCTGGCATACAGTAGAATTAGCCATGATATTTTAGTGATTAATTTGATTTTTGTGTTTTCGCTTTGAAGCATAAACTGAGTTTGGAGCCTTCATGCGAACCGAATTTTTATGTATTTCTGTATTAAGAGTAGCATCGGGACCCAGGGTAAAGTTGGCTAGCTGTAAAAGTGCTTTGAACCCCTCGGTGGTTTACTCTACTGACCGTTCTAAGGCGGTGGTCCCGGTGTTGGTCTTACTCTTTGGTGCATTGTGGGTTATTCTACGAGGCGATTTGTTTTATGTCTTACCTTGTGTTATTCTGTTCGTGTGTTTTTCAGTCCTTTTAGCATTGCGATTACCTCGCTTGGGGAAGAGAGGGCTTATCTTAGTGCTTTTCGTACGTTTGTTCGATTTGTGCTTGTTTGGTTTTGCTGGTTTTCTCTTTCTCTTGGTGTTTGGGAAGGGCTCCGGTTTGTGATTGTGGTACTCCCTGGACTTTTCTCTTATCTTTTCTCCCAAATTGTAATGTTTAATACCAGTAAGTTGCAATGGAAACGCATGTTTTATAAGGATATCATTTCTTTTTTATATTATTTGGATTAATGTACTTGTTAAGATGTTAGATAAAAAAAAAGAAAACATTAAAACTCTCGGAACCAAACAGTCTAACGTCTGGAACAATACATCTTGTAAAGGAGAGATATAGAAACTTCTGGTCAGGTGAAAAGGAGTATTGTGAAAGCTCGGATGCTTATGGGTACATACATGCTGCAGTCTAATATACATTCTTTCAGTAAAAAGGCAGTCAATTCGACTGTTTTCATTGTCAACTAGAAGAAGAGAACTTCTTCACATGGTGTATCGCTTTTTAGCCTTCTACATATAGAGGGTGTCAATGCTGAAACAGCTTAAAAAGATTGTTATTCAGAAACCAAACATTTTAGTGTTGGGCAGTTATTTCACATATTGGTTAAATGTTTTGAAAATACTGGTTTATCCAGATTTTATTTATCGTATAGTGCCACAGTTGTCGACTGATATTTCAACAAGAAAACTTTCTCTAGAATGTTTTTCTATAAGATACACGTGTAGAAGCTCCGATTGCATCAGAGGGAGTGATGGCTGTCCTCACCGACCCATTATACTATAGATTTTTTTTAATTTCCTAAGAAGAAGACACAGATACGTTTTTACATTTTTGTAAGTTGTGATCCTATCTTGAGGAGTAACATACAGTCTGCAAGAAACAACGAAAAGAAGAAGCGTCAAATAGATTTTTAAGACAACGGCTATCTTGGATTTCCGATCGGCAAGGTGCGAAGGTGTCGTGTATCTTACGTCAAAAAATCAGATCGGCAAGATTTTAGCTATTTTTGATTCACAAGCTGCCTCGATACTTCCTACCAAGTATTGAGCTAGTTGACCATCCGTTCAGGAGAAGACGCACAAAATATATTATATTCACCAGGGCGACCACCTTGGATTTCAGTCGGAACAATTTTAGCTATGTATGATCTACAAGTCACCCCGATAATTCCTACGAAATGGCCCACGGGTGCAGACGGAGTACCGAGACTCCCATTTCTTGATCTGTTATGTGTTCTTTGTTTTCCTTAGGCTATCTTTTACTACATTGCAGCTGGTATTAGTGCCGTGTGACGGCCGTAGAACGTCTACCTGTATTTCACCATAGTGCATATTATATTTCATTTCCTTTGGGATCTAAATAAAAACGACCATTTTCAAATATAATATGTTTTTTGTTTCCAAAGGCAATCTAGTTTTTATTTTGGTTTACTTCAATGCAGCTGGTGATAGTGCCGTGTGGCGGCCGTAGAATGTCCACCCGTATTTCACCATAGTGCATATTATAGTTCATTTCCTTTGGGATCATTGAGCCAATTGTGGTATTTTTGAAAATGGAGTTCTGCTTATGTATACACCAGAGGGCATAAGCAGCGTTACAAAATTCATAACTGCTTATGAAGAGTCTCAATAAAACCGAGACTCCCATTTTCTAATCTGAAAAGAGTTCTTTGTTTCCTAAGGCAATCATTTTGACGTTTATTTTAAAGCAAATTTATGACGCCGCACGAGAGTCCACGGACGACGCATGACGGATGACGGACATTGACCGATCACAATAGCTCATCTTAAGCACTGTGCTCAGTTGAACTAAAGATAGAATTATCCGGAGCTTTGGCTGCGAAGTTACATTTGTCATATATGTGTTAATACAATGGTTATTCAGACAGATAACTGTGATCAGAATACAGGAATCCGAAGGTTGGACAGAGGTTTTGTTAGATACACATGTTAGTATTTCTCATAAGATGTTTCACATATGCATAACATTCACAAAAATGTGACTGAACATACACTGGAAATGCCACAAACAAGAAGCACAGCCTCAAACCCGAAAAGAATGAGAGATGAGGTAAAAGCAATGACAAAACAAACGCCTGATATGAAACCACAGGCACACATACAAAGAAGAACTGTGCAACAGAGGAACCGCCATAGAATGGTAAAAAGGAAATCTTTTAGAGTGGAAGGGGTTTACACCAGTTATACTTGCGCGAAACTCACCCTTAATTCTGATGCCGCTCAATATTACAAATATATGATCTGTATGCACATAGCTCATCTACTTCATATGTGAAGCATCACAGTGGAACCACTTTTATGGAATAAAGCAAAGCGCTGAATGGCGAATGTTCTGAAGCCAAAACACACAAAAAAAGCTACAAGAGGATTATGATGGGCCAAACCATTGACAATGATCGTCAGGCGCAAACCATCTGAAGCAGATTGAGGAGGGAGCCGTTATTTAGTCAGAGGACCAACCCACCGTTTACGTAGTGTGAAGTCTAATGCTCTCCATCATATATAAAGGAAACCGTGAATATTGGTGTCAACATTATTACAAAAAATTTAAGAATAGTGATTTTTTTGCAGTTCTTCTTTTGCGGGATTTTGATGGCTTCATATTTGTTTCGTCAATGTATGCATAACATTTACATCATCTGGTTATGTTCTTAATAGTATAATTTACTTGGTACCGTCACATATATGTTTGTTTGTTACCACTTTCAATTTTATATACTTTATATATGTCTTAACAGCCGAAATATTCTTCATTAACCATATTAAATGGTGTAAATGCCATTTTTCCGTTAGTTATAGATAGGAGGAAATCAAGGTATTCCATTCTGATCTCCACAAAACGAACACCGGTATTGAGTATCCAAAATGTATGTTTTATGGAAAAATCTGAAGAAAAACATCAATGTTTTCGTCAATAAATTGTTTTTTCTAGAATTACGGCTTAGAAATGTAAATTTTACAAAGTAGTGTTAATCCATATAAAACAAAAAAGGTAAGAGAAAAGTCCAGGGAGTGCCACAATCACAAACCGCAGCCCTTCCCAGACCCCAAGAGGAAGAGGAAACCGACAAATCTAAACAAGCACAAACCGAACAAACGTACGAAAAGCTCTAAGATTAGTTCTCTCTTCCCCAAGCGGGGTAATCGCAATACTAAAAGGACTGAAAAACACAAGAACAAAATGACACACGGAAAGACACAACAAATCGCCTCGTAGAATAAACCACAAAGCAACAAAGAGTAAGACTAACACCGGGACCACCGCCTTAGAACGGTCGGTAGAGCAAACCACCGGGGGGGGGGGGGTTTAAAGCACTTTTACAGCTAACTAACTTCACCCTGGGTCCCGATGCTACTCTTAATACAGAAATACATAACAATTCGGTTCGCATAAAGGCTCCCAACTCAGTCAATGCATCAAAGCGAAAACACAAAAATCAAATTAATTACTATAATAAACAAAGACGAGTACTCATGGCTAATCCTACTGTATGCCAGAGTAAATGAAAACCAATAGTTGAATCACGGCGGGCCAAGCCAAAGGTATATCGTCAAGCCCCAACCCACTGGTTAAAATTTTACGAAGAGGCCGTCATTGAGTCTGAGGCCCGAACCGCCGTCGTGCAATTAAAGAGTGAAGCATAGCTATCAACAATGATTGGGTTGACAACTAGGCATGCAGTCTGCCGCATAATATCCAGTCTAGCGTCCCAAAAAAGGGACATTGGCAAACAATGCAGATCCAGATCAGACGCTACTGAACGCGCGGCGTCTGATCAGGGTCTACACTATAAACATTCAGATGTTTCTACAAAACATGACAATAACAAAAACTAATCAGACACCCTGTATATATAGGAAATGAATCTACCCAAAGAATTAAAGTACAAGAATCCTCTCGGCAAAAATGGTTTAACCTAATGCTTCTTCAGACAAATAATGTCGAATGATAAGACTGCATGATTACACCGTTTAATTAGAGCTTTTATTAGACATACATTTGATAAGAGATTTTCTGAGGGGATGGGTGAAGAGTGTGTGTTTGTCGTAGAATTTCTCCAATTGACCCATATAAGCCTAGCGTCCCTTAAAAAGGACATTGGCAAACAGTGAAGACCCAGATCAGACGCCGCAGAACACGGCGTCTGATCGGGGTCTACACTGTTTGCATTAAGTTCAGAAACTCCTGTTAAACATGGTAAGAATAAAAACTAACCAGACATCCCCTATGTAGGAAAACAAAAAACCTGTCCAAAGAGTTGAGGTTAAAGAGTCCACTTGGCAAAAATGAGATAATTACATGTGTGTCAAACAAAACCTCTGGTCAGCCTGTCAAATATAACTAACCTTTAAACGACTATCTTCACACCCGGACGACCATTCTATCTGTAATGACAGTATCTTGAGTAGAACAGAATGATTCTCTTCGGCAATTACTGTCCACAAGCATGTATGTGGTCCTACCTCCTCGCCAGGTATTTGCTGAAAATAACTTATCCATCCTGTTGTGTCGTATCGAGAATTACCACATGTTGTTATTGCGCCACCTTTAAAACATTATATGCATTAATAGCACATATTAACGCCCTGTAGACTCGTAATGAGTTTAAATAAAGCAATTTAAACCGCAACGTCAAATGACGTACATTTGGACTTGTCCACACAGCAAAGTTTAAGATCAACATGCGCATCCACGCAGTGTGAGTAGAAATTTCACTGGGCACATTTTGAATAGCCAATAATACAAAGTTTCTTAATACTACAAAGAAGACTCAGACTCAGACTGCGCGTTTGGCACTCTTGTCAGGTACGTAACTCATGTTGCGGCTCATTAGGCTAGCTTGACGTTTCCTATAACCAGTTCTCGTAAACTGCAGCAATGCCATAGGTAAGATTTTTCTTAGCATAAAAAATATTTTTCAAAAATCAGTGAATGTCACGTTTTCTTGTGTTTTATCATTGTATGTTCAGAGCAAAAGTGTTGGAAAAAAATAAGCTGTATTATTTCTATCACGTTTGTCCTCCAAACTCTTTATCTAAGTGGAAAGTAGGAAGGCGGCATGCACAGCTAAGTCTGCTTTGTGATTGCATTTGCAAATGATTTTGTAAAGTAGATATGATCTCTGGCTGGACAGATAATATTCAAATAGTAGTTCGCAAACGCACAGCACAGATATACCTGTGGATATCACCTTCTTACTTTCAATTTCGATATGAAGCTTGCAATCAAATCAAATGATCGGCCAGACAAATTAAAAAAAAAACAAGAAGGCTAAGATGGCTCACCTGAGTTTCAGACCCATATTTCAGCTTGACCAATATAGCATCAATATGTACCTTCTGGTAACGTTTCATGAAGATTGAAGCAAAACTATTGGCCTCTAGAGGTTGAACAAGGTTATAAAACACTTGACACAGTGACCTAGAGTTTTACCTGACATAACCCATATTCAAAGTTGACCAAGATATCACCAAGGCAAACATTCTAGTAACTCATGAAGATTACAGAAAAACTGTAGCCTCCAGAGGATAAACGAAATCTTTAAAGAAATATGACCGTTTAAACTAGTTTTCTGACACAACATGACCCATGTTCTAACTTAACTGAGATATCAAATCAAACATTCTAGTAACGTTTCAGGAAGATTGAAGCAAAACTGTAACCCTAAAAGGATGGGTATTTTTAAACAATTCTGATCTAGTTTTTGACCAAACAAATCCCATGTTCAAATATGATCGAGATATCATTAAGTTAAACTTTCTGATAAAGTTTCATGAAGATTTGAGCATATCTGTGACCTCTAAAGGGTAAAAATGTTTTGAAAGTAATCTAACCTAGTGACCTAGTTTTTTGTCCGACATGATTCATATACAAACTTGACCAAAATGTCATAAATATAAACATTCTTGAAACGTTTCATGAAGATTGAAGGAAAAACTGTGTCCTCCAGAGCGTGACAAAGGTTTGAAAGAAATCTGACCTAGTGACCTAGTTGTTGACCCAATATGACACATATTCAAACTTAACTAAATTATTAAAAAAAACTTTCCGGTAAAGTTTCATGAAGACTGAAGCAAAACTGTGGTCTCTAGAAGGTGAACAAGGTTTAAAGAAAGACCTAGAGACCTACATGACCCATATTCAAACTTGACCGAGATATTATCAAGACAAATATGCCAGTATAAAAATATTAATATTGAAGGAGAATAAGGCCTCCAGGGTGAACAAGGTTTTAAACAAATCTGGCTTAGTGACTTACCTTCTGACCTAACATGTCCCACATTCAAACTTGACCAAGATATCATCACAACAAACTTTCTGGAAAAGTTCCATTGAAATTAAAGCAAACCTTTGGCCTATAGAAGATGAACAAGGTTTCAGACAAATTCAACCGAGTGGCCTAGTTTTGAACCTACACGACATATATTCAAACTTGACTGAGATATTATCAAGTTTTTATCTGATAAAAAATATCAAGATTGAAGAAAACCTAAGGCTTCTATTTGGGGACATTGGGTCCATTGTGGTATGTTTGTAAATGGAGTTCTGCTCATGTATACGCTAGAGGGCGTAAGCAGAGTCGCAAACTTTATTACTGCTTATGAAGCGTCTCCATAAAACCGAAACTCCAATTGTCTTATCTGTAGTATGTTTTTTGTTTCCAAAGGTAAGCTTTTGACGTTTATTTTACTACACTACAGCTGGTGTTAGTGATGTGTGGCGGTGGTAAACGGCTCCCTGTACTTTACCGTAGTGCAGATTATATTTCGTTTCCTTTGGGATTATTTGGCCTATTGTGGTACATTTGAAAATGGAGTTCTGCTCATGTATACGCTATAGGGCGTAAGCAGTGTTGCAAACTACATTACTGCTCATGACGAGTCTCAATAAAACATAGACACCCATTACTTATCTGTAGTGTGTTCTTTGTTTGCAAAAGCACTCGTTTCGACTTTTACTATTTAGAGAGTTAACAAGGTTTTAAGCAAATCTGGCAAAGTAACCTTCCTGTTGACCCAACATAATCAACATTTTCTTGAATAAAATATCAAGCAAACAAACTTTCTGGAAAATTTCCATGAACGTTAAAGCATAATGTTGACCTGTAGAGGATGAACCAGGTTTTAAAGAAATTTGAACCAATGATCTGGCTTTTGACCAAACATGACCCATGTTTGATTTTGACCATGATATCACCAAGAGAAAATTCTGGTAAAAATATAAAGATTGAAGTAAAAATGTGGCCTCTAGAAGATGAAAGTAGAAAGGAAAGCAATGATCAGAAATCGATACAATTATCCCACACATCCCATCAGAGACATCAAAGGGAAAGAAACACAAACACGAAATAACTGGACCCTAATGGAAACATCACTAGCAGAAAGCCAAAAGGACAGTTACTTTCCCACAAAGTGGCCAAATGGCTATCCAAAACAAAAAGATGTAAGCGACACACACATCCAAAGACGAACTATTACAGAAGAACCGCCTTGGAAAAGTATTTCGGGGGGGGGGGGGGGGTGGGCACGGGGGGGCTTAAATCGATTTTACGTGGCCACAATCCTCGCCCTTACTTCTGCCGCGGTTTAGACTCATAATTTGTTCAGTCCGCATAAAGGCTTCCTAACTCATCAATACTACATCTCCGAGAACACAAGAAATCAACAACCGAAATGCTAGAGCAAAAGAAAACCAACAGTAAGACTCCGGTGGGTCCGACCAAAGATAGAGCATCAAGTACCAACCAACATTACCCAAAATTAAATTTCAAGTAAGCCTTTACGCTGGAACCATCATAGAATCTGAGGCCTAAACCGCCGGCGTTCAATTAAAGAGGGAAGCAAAGTTATTAACCGTGATTGGGTTAACAACCATGCATACAGTCTGTCGTATAACATTTATGTTGTACCCAATCTTTTAATATCGAAGAATGGTTTTACGAAATTGGTTACTGAAGTCATTGCAAGCATATATTTTTCTGAATTTATATACTAAGTCACCATAAAATTCGGGTTCCGATAGTCCTTGTTGCAGAAGAGATTTAAGTCCAACATTGAATTTAGAAACTAAATCGGAATGACGTCTATAAAACTTAGAAAAGGCTTTACGTAGTTTATGATACCGATAACCCTGATTAAGAAGTTTAGCAGTTAGTAATTTATTACGAGTGTTGTAGTCAGTGACATGACTATACACTCTGGCAAATCGAATAAATTGTGAAATATAAACACCGTAGGATGCCGCACGAGGTACATCACCATCCAAGAAAGGAAAATTTACAATCTCAAAATCAAAATAATCGCGTTTATCATACTGGACAAATATGACCTAATTCTTATTCGACATAGCCCATAATGACACGTGACCAAACTATTATCAAGAAAAACATTTTCATAAAGTTTCATAAGATTGAGCAAACCTGTGGCCTTTAGAGGTTGAACAAAATATTGACGATGGGCGCTGTATGACGGACACAGGGTGCCTTGAGCACTTCGTGGTAAGGTGAGCCAAAATGAGACTTGTTAAATCGGTTCATCAGGATCTTCGTTGAAGGTTAAAACATTACACTAAACAAAGGTGTTGAAAAATTGCTGCAGTTTATTATTTAGGCAACCGTTAGTATCTTTGAATAAATAATGACTACCGTATTCATCCTAATTATCGAAGAAAGCCCTATTAGCACATTAGTCTTCAGATTGCATCATCTACTTCCTATAAAAATATGCATTGAGGGTACTCATTTTATTTGCCTTGACAAGTCGCGGCAATTCAAATAAGTAACATAAAAACTTAAAATTTTAAAACGAAAGTCAGAAAAACGGTATCACATAAGCACCGTTAAATGATTCTCTCATGAAGTACTCTGATCTGTATTTAAAATGCGCCCTTGTCACTTATATATTTCGCTACAACTGTTTTCAGAAATTTTGAAAGAACTAGGCGCACAGTGGTACAATTACGTCGAATACGTTACATTGATAAAAAGATTGATAATTATTCTTACTTGAATGAAAATAGGTTGCATTGAATCCCTTTCCACTGACTGATCCATCGGATTGAAAATATAATTTAATGACTTGATTTCTGCACCTCATTTCTATACGTGGTGGTTGTTTATTACCACAGAAGATTCCAATTATTTCTTCCTTGCTTGAGAAGAATTCCTGGTCAAAATATGAAACCTGAAATAGATTATTTTTTTATAAATGTACACGCATGCCAAATGAATCTACAAAAGTGATCCATTACGCTTGTAGAGAGCGTATACCTAGAGACATTGGTGTAAACATATAAGTATAGATGCCTAGGAAATGCTACAATCACTAAGTGCAGCTTTCCCGAAACACCAAAAGAAGGAGAAATGAGGAAGGAATAATGACAAAACAAAAGTTACATATGAAAGTACCAAAGAACGACCAAAGATAAACCACAACAATGAGCCGCTTTGGGACGGTCAGTAAACAATAAGGTTGTGGTCAGCCTTAAATAAGTGAAATCAGGAACTGATACAATCAAATTCATATCAAGTTCTCAAAACCAACGGGAAAGACAGACAAATACAATTAAACAGCCATAAAAAGAACGAATGGCAAGCGGTGTTGGCAACGCTTTCCCAGGAAGTTGACAACCTTGTTACCCAAGTGACCGACCATATCTTAACTACATAACTGTTAAACGAAAAACATCTGTAAGTGAAGTACTACAGAACATTTAACAAAAGTACCACAATGACAGTACCGCCTTCGAATGGTCAATATATAAAATCCTGGGGAGTCGGGGTTTGAGAGGGAGGGGTAGGGGGCTCTTAAGCTAGTTTTACGGGATCCCAACCCTCGCCTTCAGTGTCCAATGTGGTAATGACATAAAAAATATATTTTTGTTCGGTCCACGGGAATGTCCTCTAACTGTTCATGAATCACAACGGGCAACAAATATATCACAGATAAAACCTGTAATGAACAGAGATAAAGACCAAACAATGACAAAACAAACGCCACAGATGGAACCACCGACGCACAAACAAAGAAAAACTGCAACAGAGGAACAGAGGAACTTTTTGGAATAGTCGCTGGGGTCCTAAACAGATTCTTATTTTGTTTTATTAATCTAAGAAAACACCAGATGATTCACATGAAATGTCAAGCCGAAATTTCTTCCTAGACATTTAAAAATCTCGTCTGCCATCATTTTGAAATGCGGTTTAATGGCACTTTGAGCAGTTGGTATAAACACTATTTTATTTGTATAAAAAAGACTAACACGAACAGAGATTAGAACCTGGAAAACAAGACAAAATATAGAAGAAAGTCTAATGACTTTTGTAGATCTGTATCCCGTATTTCTATAAGAATGAAGATATCAGTATTGTGATTTGTTAGGTCAGTCTTCAAAATAATGCTTTTAGTGAAAGTGAAGAAGTCAAAAACTGTGTAAGAAGTAAGAAAATATATGAAAAGATCACAAAGAAACCGAAATACAGTATTAGATACCTAGAGGAGAGAAAAAAAATAGTCATTGACAGTTAAATAGCTCATGTAAACTTCAGCTAAACGAATCTGTAATTGGAATTAAACCATGTTAATCCTTAAAGTTATGTCAGTCGTTATGCCCAATCTTTAGGTAGAAATCCACTTCCTACCAGGTTTATTGTATACATCAGGTAGGACGGGTGCTTACAGTAACTAAATGATACATGAGTATGAAACACTATACGGGTATTCAGTGTGTATGAAAAATGAATATTTTAGGAAGCTCGGTTGGCATTTAAATTAACAAACTATAACGCTAAATTCAAAGTTAGGAAGCTATTTCGACTTCATGATTACCGAATTTCACCCTCCAAGGTAGTAACATATCAGTTTGTATTTGTTACAGGCATATAAATAAAACTGTAGTTGGAAGCGTTTCGTTCTTAAACTTAAGGAGTGAACGCCATTGAAGATTTGTTTGTTTCCTGCGTGTTATGGGTATGTTTCCATACAGTAGGGTTTTTGCAGTTGGGATTGCTATTTCGTAGACACACTCCATCGAGAAGTTGAAACTCGTTGACATTACACGGAGGCTACTTCAAAGTCATGACGTCAAACCAGCCTCGCTCAAGAAAGTGTAACATGGATCAGGAAATATCAAGACTGTCAACTGATCCGGCTTTTGTGCGAAACGTAACCCATTTATACCGAATGAATTCTTCTACCTAAATTTTCAGACAGGTCCATTTCTAAAGCAGGGGTGTCCGGTTAGTTTGAACTATTACCATGTTTTATAGCAATCTCTGTATTCAATGCAAAGAATTTAGATCCTGATAAGGAGCCTTTTTCTGCGGTCTACTCTGTTTACAAATGTCGCTAGACAAAAATGGATTAACTGAAATTATTGCATAAAATGCAGTGTCGCACGTTATTAACAGCCGTGCATTAACCGACGAAAAGCCGTGTATTAACAAGGCAATTCACGCGCTGTTAATGCACTTTCAATATGCTCGTACCGGGGCCACAGAATTGCTGCCGTCACGAGATGTGTACTGCCCTGCCATAGAACGAGCATAGTACGTGGAAATAGCATTCGCGCGACATCGGGGAAAAGGCGAAACAAAATAGTGCTAACAATAACGCGAAATGTAGCAAATGTTTTCAGTTTTTATGGAATAATAGCGATCGAACATGTTTTTTAATGCATTAACATTCGCCAGGTCCCTTGGGAGATGTTGAAAACCGCGGCCTTCGGCCTCGGTTTTCAACACCTCCCACGGGACCTGGCGAATGTTAATGTATGAAAAACCATGTTTGATCCCTATAGAGATGTCAATATTAGATTCAAAAACAAATGATCCTTAGGAGTTATAAACACATGCACAGCAATGTAAGCAGCGTAAGTCTGCAAAATATCTGGGCCAAACTAGCTAGTATCAGTCATTTAGGCATTATCAGTGACACTCACATCAATTTTAAAAATTCCCAGAATGGGCGTAATGATCCCAAAAGTCTAGAAAGTATAAACTAAACTGTATGAATTACGAGGATACTCTTTTCAACACGGCCGCTGCTCGACACTAATTGTAGTGAAGATAGATTCTTAGATTCTAAACGATGTGATCATTGAGAGCATTAAACGCACAGAGAGAAATAGAACCCGCCTAGGTGTCCATTTTTTTTTTTTTTTTGTGCCGGACCAGCTACTGTCGGCCAATTATGCCTTATCTGCTATCGTTATATTAGTCTTCAAACTCCCCTATGTTTCAACGATCTCAAAGATATATAATAATATACAAATATTGACTATTGAGGTATTGATATGCCTGTTATCAACCAGAGAATACCAATATTGACAGAGGCGATAGCCGAGGTCAATGTCGGTATAAAATGGTGGCTATCAACGTCATACCCAATACCTCAAAAGTCAATAATTGTTTTATAATTTGCTTGTCTTTTCTCTTGATAACTTTGGCTATAACAGTCAACACATGACCACATTAATGTATAAAAAAAGTACGCGTAGACGTCGGCGTCACTACTTGTAACGTCACTTCTTGCGACGTCACTATAAATTGATATCTAATTTTAGAAACTAATATATACTGGGAGGCGCACGCAAGCCAGTGTTTATCACGATCTATGGATTGGGCTGAAGGCGGCTCTGAGACAATAAAACCAATCTATTTATAACTGATATATCAATAGTATATATATGAGCCGTCACGTCAGAAAACATACCATCGGACGTGGAGCTAGCTAATATTCAGATCGGTCTGTGCACAGTCTGATTAGAATCTTCATTGGGCACATTTCAGAAGCTATGCTTTCTCACGTTATGGCTTCTATGGTACCTGAAGAAAATCGAAGGCACATGTTTCATGTGGCTCTATATCAATTTCATCAATAATCACCAAAGTACTTCTGTCACTTTTCTGCAAGAGAATCCACGTGCATCGCAGATCGTGATCATATAAACCATTTTCGTCAACGTCAAAGGGACGAATCCAACCTGATTGGTCTTGTAATAAACTGGCGTAGTCACCTGCATCAATATAAATGTGAGGAAAAGGCAAAAAACTGCTTATGACAGATGCTTGCTTAATACATGTATAGCTTTTAAACACGTCTAGAGAATATAAATATTTTTCATGCCCAGCTCAACTGTGCATGAATTTTTCATGTTAATTAATCTCGAATTACTAACAACTGCAATTTGTTTCTCGCTAAACATAGCTTAGCATCAAACTTTCTTTGCTAATAAATATGAAAGTGTCAATTACTGTTAGCATTTTCATATTTACTAGCATAAATTTCATGCTCAGCTGAGTTGAGCATAAAAAATATCACCTTGAGGCCTGGCTTAAGCGCCCAGAACTTCTTCTATTGACTGCTCCAAGGCAACTAATTTGTTGCAGCTTGTCTGTATTTGTGTGTCTGTGGTTTTATAGTGCCGTTTGTTCTGTTCCTATTCTCTCCTTATTTTGGTGCATCGGGATGGCTGTACTTCGTGATTCTGGCATTTACTGAGTATTTTCGCTTATATTTTCAGGAATACGAAAACATGGCCTCTTCATAGAGGCGATTGCTCAATACATGCGACTTTTAATAAACACTGTCTGGTAGCGCC
The DNA here is from genome assembly GCA_964016985.1 of Anodontia alba. Lineage (NCBI taxonomy): Eukaryota > Metazoa > Mollusca > Bivalvia > Lucinida > Lucinidae > Anodontia > Anodontia alba. The sequence goes on along the minus strand of OZ024832.1, from coordinate 59,245,091 downwards.
GTGTAAGTGTACGTCAGAGAAGATTCCAAGATGGTGGCGAAAACTTTTGACGAAAGGTAAGCAGTTCATTTGAAATATGATATCCACTATACACAGCGTTCTGGATGTTTGAGACGGCGCAAAAATACCTTTCCTCGGTTAAATACGTTTCCTTCGAAAAAATATTCATTTTTTCTTAAAATCGCTCCTAAATGCGGGTAAAACAACAACAAAAAATAAAGAAGCGAGTCAAGACTTGTATTGTTATTTGTTTTCACACTTTTCAACATGATTTAAGGCCATAATCACGAAGCATAGCCTTCCAGAGGCACTCAAATAAGGGAAGATGAGGAACAAACTGTGACAAGGTACGACGGAAAAGTTGTAGTAACCTAATACAGTGAACCCTCATACAACGACAGCATTTGTTCCAAAAAGGGGTGCCATTAAAATGAATTTGCTGTCGTATAGAATACTTAATAAGCAGACTCATACACAAAGATCTTGTTTTGTACTTTTTTTTCACATAGAACGTGTTATAAGATATTTGTTAGAATCGCCTCACTGGGACAATTCTAACGAATATACAAAACATACTTGTCTTCAAAGTTTTAAATACAATATCTTGCATAATTTGTGACTAATGTTTCCTCTTAAGCAAAAGTTTTGTGACTATCAAATTGTCATTTTCTCGAATTTTGTCGATGTGTGTGTGGAGTATCGGCTAAAAGAGGGTTGTCTGTATATACAAACAATAATATTTTTTTGTAAAAAGCAATTGCGATATTGATAGCCCTCGCGACTCTTGCAAATTGGATCATTTAGGGCATTTCATAACACCACTGATTAAATACTGACACATGTGAAAATAAAATGTATATTTAGAGATCCGCTATAAAAACGTTACATAGATCTAAGCATTAGTCATTCTTAAGCTGTTAATAACGATGCGACAGTTTGTCGTCATGGCGTATACGAACTTGTCTTCTCCACGATTACAGAAAAATTTGAATTTTGGTACTCTAGATTTACACTTTTGGACACATTCTTAACGTACTCTAGTTGCGTTACGTCGAACAATTACATATCCTCACCCCCCCCCCCCACCCCCCACCCCCACCCACAAAAAAAAAAAAAAAAAAAAAAAAGACGCATTCGGGAGTAAACTGAAGTATTTGTGTATGTTTATAACTTATGTGTGCCCAAGAAAACGCGTAGAATTAGGACAGTAATATGTCAAAAAGAAAGGAAAATGAATCTTCCCTCGCTTTTGGAAGCAATTTCTAAAAAAAAAACGGTACATTTTCCGAAGTGACCGTGTATAACCGAAAAAAGACATCTCTTTGCACAATGTAAAATATCCAGGACGCTGAATATACTGAAGTATATAGTGGATTATCAAATGACTTATTATATTGCAAATAAACGTCTTACCTTTTGTCAAAATTACTCGCCGCCATCTTGGAATCTTCTTTGACGTATACCTTCACGATGCTACCATACATCAAATAAAACTCCAAAATGTCAATATTATTTAAATCTTATCATGTCCATAATAAAAACGTTAAACTATAATACCCCGCCATTATCGTGTCGCGGGCAGATAACTCTGTCAAATATTGACCAAATTTGCCCATTAGCAATTCCAAACCAGATGTCCTTCATATCAATGCACGTACCAAGTTTAGTTAAAATCCCTCGACATTTACTCAAGTTATCGTCCGGAAACGAAAAAATGGGCGTGTCTCGGGCAGGTAACTCCGTCAAAATTTGACTAAATTTGCCCATTAGCAATCCCAAACCAGATCTCTACAATATCAATGCACATACTAAATTTGGTGAAAATCCATTGATGTTTACTCAAGTTATCATCCGGAAACGAAAACCGGACGGACGGACGTACGACGGACGGACGGACAGACACACAGACGTCCAACGTGAAACCATAACACCCCGCCACTATATAATGGCGGGGTATAAAAACGCATACATCTAGAATAACATTAAATGTAACTCGTCAGGAAAAATAAAATAAGAAATAATATCTAAAAACTGAGAAGGTAGAAATCTCGAGAATCCTGGAACTATTTAAATTCAATTATTCAATGAGACAAATTTTATCATATGGTTGCTTGTAAAGCTTTTAATGACCCTATAAAACATTTGTAAAGAAGAGCTGAAATACTCGCATATATACAGTGTATAAAGTATATACAAAAGCGGAGTCTGTTCCTCGTATGTTTTGTAACAATAAGATCCTGGTCAGCATTTCCTACAAGATGGCATGCACGACCAGCGAATGACTTCAGGCGGACAGCGAAGACTACTAAGGCTGACTTAAATCATTGCTGGCACGCATGCAATCTTGTAGGACATAGTAAGTAAGTAAGAAAATTGGTAGAATAACCAAATGGCTGGTAGCCAATCTTCCTTGGGGCACTCTTTAGCAACAAACACACAAACAGTACAAGCGTTAACAAACATGCATATGCATAATATATAAAAATACATTAAATTGAGATGTGATAAATAACTTACATATATGTATACTTACAATGATAAAAATCATTGGAAAAATTAAATAATAATCATTAAAGTGAATTCATGACAACAAAACAGCAATAAGAGAGAGAGACAGACAGACAGACAGAGAGTGACAGAGAAATGTACAATATCAGTTTTTAATTATGGCGGTGGAGGTATATATAATGTTAAATTGCAAATATAATAGGAAATATATATATATTAATGTTTAATCCAATAAGTACACCTTTTTACAAAAAAATATCTAGTGACTGTGAGTGAGAGCTCTTTGTATTAATAGGAATACTGTTCTAGACAATTACGCAAGAGAATGATAGACTACCCTTGAATAAGTAGCCTGTAGTAATATATAATTCTTCCTAGACACTGATCGTAAGTTCAATGCAGTATTGTCAAGGTTAACATCTCTCATTTGGAAAAGCACTTGCAAGTAAGTGGGTGCTAGATTGTTATAAATCTTATACATCATCTATGATTTATTAAGAAAAATCAATTTGATCAAAAGACAGAATATCAAGACGTTTTAAAGATTCTTGCAGCCCATTATATTCCAGTATGTGCCAGTATTAATTTATATGCGCGTCGTTGCAATCTATTGAATTTGTTTATGTTACTATTTGATGTGTTACTCCATATTACACTACAAAACTCAAAATGAGGTTTAAGATAAGCTTTGTAGAAAACCAATCTATGTTCAAATGATAAAAATTATCTTCTTTTGCTCAACAGCCATAAATATGAAGATATTTTTATATACTTGCTGACATTGGCTTTTCCAAATAAGATTTTCATCTACTGTATACCCAGAATCTTAACACAAGTTGCCATTTCAATAGCGATGTCATTATATCGTAAAGCTAAAGTTGGATTTTGTAAGCAATTCGTTTCTCTTTGCTTTTTATTAGCATAATTTTAGTCTTTTCAGCATTTAGAACCATACCATTTTGTTTGCAACATTTGTGAAGTGATTCTAGCGAAGACTATAGGTTGTTTTCGCAAGTTGGTTAATGCCATTTTGAAAGTCATAAAAGGTTGTACCATCCGCGTCAATCAACAGTTGAGGAACTTTGAAGAAATAACTGAAGATCATTTATGAAAACTAAAAATAATAAAGGATCTAAAATAGAACCTTGTGGAACGCCACATGTCATACTTGCAGGCTCAGACAAATTATTACCCAAGGAAACTCTCTGTGTTCTCTTTGTTAAATAATATTAAAACCATTTAAGACATGTTTCGTTGCTCTTGTAGCACTCTAATTTCTTCAGAAGAATGTTATGATCTACCAGATCAAACGCTTTGGGAAAATCAACTAATACACATCCTATAATTTTTCCAACATTTACAGCTGTTAACCATGAATCGTTCATATGAATAAGTGCAGATTCTGTGGAATGCTAAGGTCTAAACCCACTTTGAGATTTGTAAAGCAAATCGAAATTATTTAAACATACCGAAAACTGACTGTCAACCCATTTTCCGATAAGTTTAGACACAGTTGGGAGAACAGAGATAGATCGGTAGTTATAAATGTCATCTTTGGCACCTGATTTAAAAAGAGGTTTAACTTTTGCTTCTTTCCAACTAAGAAATTCGCCGGATAATATGCTTTTGTTAACAATAAACGTAAGGCTTGGTGTTAAAACGTTAGCAGCTAATTTAAGATTTTTGGGCCTATATTGTCTAATCAAGTTGATTTATTTACATTCAAGTTTGTCAAACATTTCCGTACAAAAGTTTCATTAGTAAGTGAAATATTAAATTTGGTGTTTGTTGGAACCTTAGACGTGAGTGACGAATGTTCTGAGTGTTTCTATGTCCGACGGAATAACTGGTTCTATAATATTAGTTGCTATATTGACAAAATACGAGTTAAACGATTCTGTCAATTGAGATTCTTTTTGTACCAATTTGTCATCCTTTTAAATATTGATATTAGACTCGCTGTGACTTCCCTTTCCATTTCCACCAAGTTCCCTAAAAAGTTTCCAGATTGGGTTTAGATAATCTTTCCCCTCCTCTATTTGTGTTTGATATGTCCTCTTTTTAGTTTGTACAATCAAACTGGATACTTTATTGCGTATGATTTTATAAGTTTCAATGTTTCCATTTAGTTTGTATTTATCACGTTCTTTCATACAATCTAATATTTCTGAAGTAAGCCAGTGCTTTTTAACTCTATATCTTTCTACTGGGGCATGTTTATTTAGAATTTCTAAACACAAGGTGTTCCAAACCGAGACTATATTATGCAAAGTTTCAGCTCATGACATTTTGTTTTTAATATATATATATATTAGCTGTCATGGCGATGGAGATCAGGGCCATTACATCGACACACCCATTTCAAATAGACAATTATTTGTCATAGCTCTGGCCCCTAGGATTAAGTGTTTTTTTCATGCTCAACTCAGCATGAAATTTTATCTGCTCACAGATATGAAAATACCAATAATAATTAGCATTTTCGTATTTATTAGAAATTTTCTTGCTTAGCTATATTTAGCAATAAAATAATTTGTAGTTGTTAGTAATTTAAGGTTTATAAGCAGGACAAATTTCATGCTCGGCTGAGTTGAGCATGAAAAGAGTTGCGGCAAGGGTAGGCCAATCTATAGCCAATTTTAAAACCGATTCTTTGGTTATTTTTCGTTGTTTATGACTGACCCTTGACTATCTATTAATTGGCATTTGACTATTGTTATCGGCCACTGTGATCCTGTTTTTGGTATTCTTTTGTTCTGGCTTTAGATCGCAAGTGAGGCCCTTGTTTTGTTCATCAGTGTTTGTGACTACATGTGTTTCACTAATGAGGTAGAGTACCCCTATGAGGGCCGAACGTATAATTGTGATTGGACCTGCATCGAAATTAAGGGTGACGTTTTGCGCGAGTTAAACTGGGTTGCGTTCAGTTAAGCGAAACACTAGCGAGTGTTTTTTTTTATCTGCTGAACGATTATTGTAAAGAAAATAAAGTGAACTCGGGAACTGATACAATCAGATACACGATATACTAGCCCCCACACCAAAGGGAAAGACAAACAAATACAATTGGGCTGCAACAAAATGATCGGATGGCAAGCAGAGTTGGCAGCCGTTTCCAAAACCGTTACCTTCACTAAATACAGTCGACTCTCGTTATCTCGAATTCCAAGGGACTCATTGAAACACTTCGAGATATCCGTACCTCGACATATCAGACGAGAGAGTGAGGAAAACAATAAATTGAACAACCACATTTAACAAATGAATATGTAATTTGACTCCTGAAGTTAGAAATACATATATATATAAAATAATGTGGAAAAGAGGAGAAATTGCTCCTCAGGAGCAATTTCTCCTCTTTTCCACATTATTTTGTTACCTGTTGTCATAGTTTCATGTTAAAACAGGGACCAGATTTTCACTTCGAGATAAGCGGTAATTCGAAATAAGCAAGTTCGAGATAACGAGGTTCGACTGTATATCTAAAACTTACATAATTGTTAAAAGAAAAGCATTTGAAAGTAAAACTCTACTTAACAATTAAACCAACAGCTACTACAATAATAGTAACGCTTTGAAACTTATGAATTATTAGGGGGCTTAAGCTAGCTGTACGGGATCCCGACCCTCGCCCTCAGCTGCTATAATGGTATATTGTTCGATACGTGTGATGGTCTTCTAATTCTTTCGTGAATCATTACGAGCAACAAATTAATCACAGGTTAAGCCTATAATGCAGCAAAGATAATGACTCAACAGAAACACTGTGTTAAGACATTTCTAGATCTCTGGGTTGTCAAGCAACACCACTGGACAAACGATAACCATCAGCTGAACCCCGTGAGCCTAGAAATTTTCGGCCAAGAACATTGAATGAATAATTTTAAAATCGGGGCAATCATAGAGCCTGAGCTCCGATCCACCGGTGTGCAATAAAGAGGTAAGCCAAGTGGTATACCCTGATTTGATTAACCGCTAAGCAAGCAGATTGTTTTATGAAATCAGTGTTATATCTCTTTTGTTTAAAGCATATGACAATCTTACTAAAGGCGTCTCATGTGACCTCCATTAGCGAAAAACTGTTATTCTTTACATGAGACTTGAGGTCAGATCGAATAAATTATATGACTGATTAATGATTTGATAAAGAGTAAATCAAATTATACTCAATAAAATATCTAAACCGTCACCAGTTTCAGTTTCCCTTTGAGTTGTTACAATTATTACGTGGACAATATTTCTATTTGCAAGCCCATTTCAATAAGCTAAACATGTAAGCAGCATGTTCAGCAACAAAGTGTCAATGGCATGAATATTGTCTCAGAATCTTCATTTATATTCCACAGGGAACAACATTTAACATATTTTGCCACTTTAATCTTAACTCAAAATTTAGCCAGAAGCCTTTATCAAGATAAATAAAACAAAAACATGTATTTTGAAGTAAATTACATTTTCACAGTGTCACCGCATTGAACTTGTATACAACAGTGACATGACATCGTCATTGACGTTACGCCATGACGTCATAGCGTTTTTCCTGCCAAAACGAAACTGCGACATTATAAGCCACTCCTACATAGAACCACACTCCCAGGGAAGCACGAGATGAGCCCGCATATAACAACCCGATTAGTCCATCCACTGTTTGCTGTAAGAAGCTTAGGAACTAAATGTTGCATAAACTAGCACAAACCGAAAACCTCCTTTAGACTGTGCAATTGCTCAGACCGAAAAAAATCTTCATCTGGCATGCAAAACCATGCAGGAATAGCCATGCTGTGTCCCATAAGTGCCGGGGCACAGCAACACCTATATCTCATGACTAAGCCCAGCAAAGGCCCCAAGAATTCTTGCTGGTGGGCTTCATGGCTTTATATTGTCAGCCTATAAGATTCTGAGAAAAACTGGTATTTCAGATTTAATACCCTAAAATGATTTTTTTTTCAGAATATCTGAAATTTTCTATTTTTAGTCAAAACAATGATTTACGTGAAACACAATATTGCAAATTTCACATTTTTAGGGGTAAAAGACACACAGATAGAAGAGGTTAACGCTTCAAGAGACTAAAATTGCCTCGGACGATTCCCCATAGATCGTGAATAATCTATAGATGGTACTTGTAGGAAATGTGTGTTTCTTGGTTTAAATTAAAGTTTTCTCTAAGATTTATTCACAGTTTGAAGTGAAGACATTACTTATTATGTTCAAATGTCAATTTTTCATTTTTGGGCAAAACGTAAACTTTTTACAAATTTTAAAATGAAAACTTTCATTTCAAAGCAATTTAGGAAACACTTAACAATATTTTCAATATATTCTGTGGTTTTGTCCATAGACTCGGTCAAAGTTTGCATATACGAAAAATTGCACTAAGTAATCCTTAAATTATATTGTTGAATATATATTAACCCAGTAAACAGACTCATATTTTTGTTACAAACAAGCACACATAAATATCAATTGCAAATGCTACCACCTTCATTGTACCTAAAGACACCATAAGAATAGCTTGAGGATGCTCGCTACCCTTCGCCAATAACTGTCACTACTGAACGAAAGTTTTTTTTTTTGTTTTGGGCGTAACCATGAACGTTTCGATTAACTGAACGCAGCCTTGATTTAAACACCCCGCCCCCCACCAGCCCCTCAATATTTTCTTTTGACTGTTTCAATTGGGGTAGTGGGGGCTGCTCTGTTGTAGTTTGTCTTTGTTCGTGCATCGGAGGTTTTATATATGACAAAATGTGTTGTTGTTGCTTGTTCCTCATCTCTCATTCTTTTGGTGCCTCGGGAAGGCTGTACTTCGAAAACGTCAAAGACATTGCCTTTGGAAATAAAGAACACATTTCAGATTTAAAAATGGGAATCCCGGTTTTATTGATACTCTTCATAAGCAGTAATGAAGTCTGTAACACTGCTTACGCTCTCTAGCGTATATATGAGCAGAACTCTGTTTTCAAATATACCACAATGGACCCTATATTAGAAAACAAATAAATAGAAAACAAAAATATACGTAAAGATCCCCAGGAAATACAAAAGTCAAAGCATTACCGGGGCACCAAAGGAAGGAGAGTAAAGGAACAAATAATGAAACAAAAGGTACACATGAAACCCACCGAGCACAAACAAAGAAATCGCCTTGGAAAGGTCAGTAGAAACACTAGGTTGCGGGCTTAAACAGGTTTACCCACGCAAAACTTCGCCTTTATTCCCTAAAACTCAGCCCACCGTTGAGTTTGCCGAGAAAGGCAGAAATAAGCCGGGACGCAGTCTTTCTTACAAGACTGCATGTGCATCAAGCGAAGACTCAGCTCTGCCTGCGCATCCGTGCAAAACGATCAGTCTTCGCAGGGTTTCCTGTGGGTAGTCATGGATCCAAAGTGTCCTCAAGCGACAGCAAAAACTCTGATCAGCCTACGCGGATTTGAGTCTTCGCTGACTGCACATACAAGCTTGAAGGAAATGCTGAAACATACCGTCTTGTATATAGTACTCTGCTTTAAAGCCCGTCCCTGTTGCGGCAGATCTAGATATTAACCTCACATATAGCTCACTGAAAGTTGATGTTACACTCTTGTTCGAATGAATACCGCATAAATGATCCCGAAGTAAACGTTTGTCAATCGCCCCGTCGTATACCTGAAGGAAATAATGAGATAGTTCTGGAAAATGAAAAAAAAATATTATAAATAAATAAATAAATAAATTTTTGGACCAACTTAAAATATTACAACAAATGCAAAATTATTATACTATAGACAATATGGGTGAGACTGCATAAATTGATGGTCAACGTTTTCATTCCTTCGCTCGTCAGTTGCAAAAGCTTCAGACTGAATACCATCTGAAAAACTCATCAGATGATTTGTACCTGTTTACCCATGTCTGACTGAATCTATGAGCCTACTAGTTATTCCGATTTTACTGACTTCTTTAATTACGAGACGAAGAATCGGGTCGCAACGAGGCTGAAAAAGGTCAGTAGTATCATATAGCCGACTAGCAAAGGCTCGGGCGAACCTGTACTTAGGCGCAGTCCCTCCAGAGCCTTCGCTGTTCGCATGTATGTAGTAGGAACCTTGATAAAATTTCAGGCAAACACGCGTGCCTGTAGTCCAAATAGGGGACTGGACTGCGCATTTGCATTTGAAGAATCATAAACAGGAAAAGCACAATATCCCTATTTTTGTGTGCCGGATTAATTCTGAACATTGATTAGACAGCTTGCTCGTCAACGGCCGACATCACTGTGGTTCTTCTAGCGGTATCGTTAGCTCTGATGTTTGTTTGGTAGGTTTGTAGCCCTTGAAAACTTAATTCAGCTGTTTTCCTTCCAAAGTGGACAGAGCAATTATAGGAAGATGGCACTTATCTGGATTTAGGGCGATGGATGACTATCACTGAAAAATTTTTAAATCCCTTACTTCCCAACGGTTTGGTTTCTGACCGAACCAAGCCGTTACTTCTATTGCCGCTTCTTTGAATTTGTCTGTTCTTTCTTCATGTGTTGTCTTACTATAAAATTTTGACCATCCCCCCACCCCCTACGCCTCAACCCCCACTTTTATATAGTTAAAACTCGGGTTTACATGTGTATACATTATTTTATTTATTTCTGCTCAAAAACATAAATTGTGGGAACTCGTTAGAACTGCCTCGCCGCGGCGGTTCAAACGGGTACCCACAATATATGTTTTGAACAGACATTTGAAAAATATCAGAATTTTTTATCTGAAATTTTCATTTTTTGGTGGTAAAATTTTCAGTACATTTGAATAGGCTTGTATTCGTAATGTGATGATTTCCGGAACCGTTAAATCAAATCGATAATTTTATGTAGTCAGGATCAAAAGCGCGGGGTGGATACGCAAATGTCAAACGAGGCTGCATTCAGTAGTGCAAAGTGATAGCGTACGTTTTGCTCTGGATACTTGTACCGAATGACGAACCCCAGTAGGAGCAGGGTCCAGGGCAACACGCTCGCGAGTAACTTGCATTTGTGAACATAGCCTAGGTTTAAACCTAGCAACCGTTCGACTGTTGGTCGTTCCAAGGCGTTGCCATTCCACTGTTTTGTTTGTTTACTCTTCGTTTTCATCGTTCAGTTTTGCATCGATTAGCCGTTTTGGGGTTGTCATTTGATCCAGCGTAAGACATAAGACCTGTGTTATGGCAATGATTCTCGTCCATCCCTCTTTGGACAGCCTGGAGGCTGTAAAGGCATATGCGATCAGCGAACACTTTGACCACTGCGCAGGCTTCTCTGACTTTTCGCTATTCGCACAAGTGTTATTATAGGTTTACTTTTCATGCGCCGGCTCATTTCATAGAGTGCATTTGATTGGACAGATTAAGTGTTAAACATATCTTATTTTGTTGTACAAATTTGAGGCTGAGCATAACAATTCCTACACTTTTACATGTGCGGCCGGCAAAGGCTTACATCAGACTGCGCATCCGTGCATTCTGATGAGAGTCTTTGCAGGCCACATTTGAGTAGCCGAGGATCAAAAGCGTCTTCCCGCGGACAGCATCTGCACAGGGTGAGTTTTCCCTTGGTACATATGCAATTTTATAGGAAAAGCTTGATATTTCCATTACAAAAACACACCTATTCAAATATATAGAATTTTTTTTGAAAATTGTAGATAAAAGATTTTGATATTTTTCATATATCTGCTAAAACACATTGCGGGTACTAGTCTGAACCGCCTTGGCAAGGCGATTCTAACGAGTACCAGCAATCTATGTTTTTGAACAGAAATAAGAATACTAATATATACCCCTGTAAACCTCAGTTTAACTACAAAAAATGAGGTTTAACGGGGTTAAAACTATGTAGGCATGTTTACGTGGTGATTCAAAGTGACTTCAACGGAAATCAGGCGACTGAATGTGAAGCTTTAATTTTATATGCGCAGGAAAAAGATATCTTTTTAAAAACAACAAGTAAATTAAAGGTTAATATACCATCAAGTTATCTGCTATGTGTGTTGTCAAGCATTCATTGCCAAAAGTGTACGAATGTATATCCACGTGTTCAAATCGGAGATGTATGATATGCCTTTCATCTGCTGTAATATGCCAAGTGCAGTTAAGATTGGTGTCATAGAAACCATCTTGGTCCCGATCTATAGACATGAATGTTCCAGAGATGGCCGACAATGCCATCCCACACTGCGATTCGTATCGTGCACTGAATACCGCGCCGTTAATACTGTTATCAGAATATAATTGAATATACATTATATTTGATTTAGCGAATAAAGTCGGGGGTGGAGATGATCCACAATAAGTACCAAGATAACCATCTTCGTTCATGGTATCACTGAACACCTGCAAAAAATAAGAAGGTACTCTTGATTAACCCTTTGAAGACTGGAAACTTTTAAACGGGTAACAGGCAAACAGTGCAGACCCAGATCAGACGCTGCAAAACGCGGCGTCTGATCAATGCCTCTACTGTTTGCAAATAGTTCACCATTTTTCTTTAGGAAAATCAATATCATATAGCCTGACATATCTAAAATTGAAAATGGAATCTTCCAATATATACTATGGGTTAAATAGGATTACGGGTATTTGATACACTAAAAGTTATTCATTCATTTAACAGGTGAGTCATCTTCTGTGTCTCTTAAGCCTTTTAATTGGACTTTCATTCTGAAAACAGAATTTGTTATCAATTTAGACTTGGGCGTAAATTTATCAAATGGGGGAGTTCCAAATCTGCTCATGCAGGGATTTCCTTCGAACTCTGCTTGTAATTGCACAAGGCCAGCAATTATAAAAATAACTATTTTACATAAAAGAATTGTGGGTTTCAGGAGAGCTCTGTGATGTACACCCGGCTTAAATACATACCTGTCTTAAAAGCTATCGGTATAAATTCAACAACTGAACATTATTTCCAATAAAGCCCATTGTAGTAGTGAAAGAACTCAGTGAGGAATATTTTACTACCATAAAAAGTTTTTGATACAGTTCTATATTAATTGTATTAAATATTAAAAATCAAAATCTGATTAATTTTTAGATGAAAACAAGAGGAATAAGACATTCATCTTCAAATTTATGTATATTTCAGTTCTTGTCAACCAATGATTTTTGCCTGAAATATGCCACATATGTCTTCTCCTGATGTGGAATTTCATGAAATTAAAAACCGGTAACATGTCTATAAAATGCATGATATGCACTTAAAGCAGTTTAGTGTAAAATTAAATAAATTGACTGACTTCTCAAAAACGTCCCAAATATTGTGAAATCCATCGTATAAGTAACTGAAATCAGCATTATTCTAAACACTCTAATTCCTGACAAAAATAAAGTTAAATGAGACTTGATTAAAAAAAGGTAGTTCGGGCATCATATAGACATAAGAACTCAGTTTATATTCAAAATTGTATTGCATCTGCATAGGTTATGCAATAAATTTCTTATCATTCCTTGAACAAGAATAATCGAAGTCATCATATTCAGGGTGATCCATTATTTGTCCTGATAAGATGTGCATTGACTGATTTGGGAGCCTTTATGCAAACCGATTTTTTTTATGTATTTCTGTATTAAGAGTAGCATCTGGACACAAGGTGAAGTTGGTTGGACGTAAAAGTGCTTTTAACCCTCCAGTGGTTTATTCTACTAATTGTTCTAAGGTGGTGATTCCGGTGCTAGTCTTACTCTTTGTTGCTTTGTGGTTTATACTACGAGGCGATTTGTTTTAAGTCTTGCCTTTTGTTATTTTGTTCCTGCTTTTGTTTTCAGTCCTTTTAGCATTGCGATTACCTCGCTTTGGGAAAAAGCTAATCTTAGTGCTTTTTCTGCGTTTGTTTGATTTGCCCTTGCTTGTTTTGTACGTTTCCTCTTCCTCTTGGTGTCTGGGAAGGGCTGTGGCTTGGCTTGTAATTGTAGTATTCCCTGGACTTTTCTTTTACATTTTTTTATCTCTTACCATGATTATAAAATGGATGTTTTAAAGGAAAAAATGCATGAATCTTTCGTCTGTAAAATATGCATAAATCAAGGTGAGCAATCAACAAACAGTCTTTTTACTTCTAACTTCGTGATTTCTGGCATTTGTATAGCATAAACAGCAAAGGGTTTGATGATTTTAGTTGAATCTTTCATTACTTGTTCATAAATTGTAGCATCAAAGTGAAGGACAGGAATACCATATTTTATTTAGCAACAAACTGAATTAGAGCTAAACAGAACCTTTTATTACGTATCTCGGGTATTTCTTTCTCAGACAACAGTAGATCCGCTGCCAAAAGCAAGAACGTTCAAGTAATCTATGCTAACTTAGATTTAATTTGTAAGATTTATATGAACTTTTGTGAAAATTATCCAGATATGTGTAGCCTTTTTTCATATTAAAATAATACGTAGACAAGAACTGGAACTCAGTTAATAAAACATCCAAATTGTCAGAAAATAATTATGCAGTTGAAATGTGGGGACAGTTTGAAACTAACTTCAAGATAAAAACTTAATGTCATACAGAAAAAAGCAAATGTGTGACATGAGCATGTTTAGCAGTAACTTGCTGTTTCTATCAGCAAATCTGACATTCAAATTACAAGTTACTGATAGATGTGGAGTGTATTTTTCGTGTGTCTGCAAGTGGGGTGGGGTGGTACCCATGTTTTCAGGTTTGATTTAATACAAAACCGTCTATTTAAGCAAGGGATACCCATAAATGGAGATATAAACCTTAAGTACAACAGTCAAGTCCAAGGTTATAACTGTGCACAATATTAGGAGATTCAATACGTGGACAGAATCCTATGTAAATTCTCTATAGGCTGAAACTCCCCTTTCTTGGTTTCAAGTATACAACAGATAATAAAAAGTGATTGGGTGGTGAGCCCTTCAGCTGAAACTTTCGGAGGGTTGGCCCCTGCCATCATTGGTTTTTTGGCAGGAAGGCTCTTGCCCCATTTGAAGCAACTCTAGGATTTGGGCCTTTATCTCAGCTATCCAGTGCCTCTCTCTCTCTCTCTCTCTCTCTCTCTCTCTCTCTCTCTCTCTCTCTCTCTCTTTCTCTCTCTCTCTGGAAAACCGCTCGACATAACTGAAATATTCTCAACAAGGCCGTTAAACCTCAACGTGAACAAACAACCGCGCCATTAGAAACAAGATCTTCGGCCATATTAACTAATGAAATACTCAGTTCAGCCTGCGCATCAGCCCAGTCTAATCAAGGCATTCTTTTTAAATATTCAAAGCGCACTTATAAGATTATGTGGCTTCAATGGTTGATCTTTAGGCTTTGCATGTGCCACGAACCCCCTATTTTTTCTTATAACGTAAATGAACAACAGAGGGATATAAATGCAATGTGTTCAGATATGAGCCGGGGAAGAGCATTTTACAGCCTGCGTATACATACACTCAACCCTTTTTATACCGACACTCGATACAACGACAAGACTCGTTAAAATGATAAATTGAAAGTGACAAGAGGTGACAATTAATGAGAAATAATGCAAGACCATTGCATGATAACTTCAAGCAACATATGCTTTGGATATGTGTAAGAATCGCCTCAATGAGGCGATTCTAACAAATATCCAAAACATATGTTCTATGAGGAAATAACAATTAAACAAGAAGATCTTTCTTAAATATCATTCTGGCCATTAAGATTCTTTTCAACAGCTTATTCATTATAATGGCAACATCTTTGGGAGCAAATGATGTCGTTGTAACGAGGGTTAACTGTAAATTCTAAGTAGAACCTATGTCGTTCGTCTAAAGAAAGCTTTAATTCGCTACAAACAGAGCTCCTAGTAAGCCTATGCTAATACGCAGGTTTATTTGAGCCATTGCTTGGCGGACATGTCATCACGAAAACATACCTATATAATTTTGACCCCCTGCAACCCCACTTTTATATAGTAAAACTGGGGTTTACAGGGGTATACATTATTTTTCTTATTTCTGCTCAAAAACATAGATTGTGGGTACTCGTTAGAACCGCCTCGTCGAGGCGGTTCTAACGAGTACCCACAATCTATGTTTTGGGCAGAAATAAGAAAAATATCAGAGTTTTTTTTATCTGAAAGTTTTCAGTTTTTTGAGGTGAAATTTTCTATATATTTGAATAGGCGTGTTCTCGTAATGGCTCTTGTAGCAGCAAAGGCTGTGCACCGGCTCATGTACAAAATGGGCGAATAATTTCAAACTTGTGTTTACATCTTATACCTTCAGGTAATCATGCTCGCATTGTTCGCCAAACGGGATGTCCATACTCTCAATGGTGAATATTATTGTTTCAGACATATACCCAACAATTTTCCATATACAGCTGAGTCCGTTGCCATACAGAGTGTTATCGTTCCGGTCCACTGAATCAAATTCTAGCATTTGGGCATCTCTAAATATTACTCCACAATGCTTGGAATAAGAAACCTCAAATTCGACATTGCCGATATTTCTGTCTGCTGTGAAGCGAAGAAACATGACACTTGCAGTCGAAGTTACATTAGGTGGCAGGTTAGTCCCACAGAAAGAACCTATAAGGGAGTAGTTGGCGATGTTACCATCATATACCTATAATAGACAGAAGGTGTCCTTTGGAAAAATAAGCAAACAGCAAAGATTACAGTTAGCTTGTGCATTAACGGCTCTGATAAGAATTAAGGCTTTTTCGATTACAGTACAAGAAGTAACGAGTTCATTGCCAAATATAAGTACACTTTAAGCCAGTCGCAATCTTTATTGTTTGCATAACTCTCAGAACGACTTTACTTAAGGGCGATGTGATTAATGACTTACTTGAAATGCAGCAGTAGTTGATGACAATTCTAAATTATATTTTTTCTCCAGTTACCTTGTAACCCATTTAATGTAGTACCCAGTTACCTAGTATGTAATTTGGTAGGCATTCAAAATTATTCCAGTATCGTCACCAAACCATTCTTCATAACACAAAATATCTTCACTGATGATAAATTACCTCGGACATAATAGTCTGATATATTTCTTAAGTTTTCCCACTTCATGCGACTTATAAATATTCAGCTGAAACCATATATACCTAACATCCCATAAAAGGGGCACTGGCAAATGGTGCAGAGCCAAGTTATGCAGCGTCTGATCAGGGTCACTGTTGCATTTAATAACAAAACAAGTTACTAATGATAAACAACCAGACACCCCTTCTGTTGAAATGGACCAGTCCAACGAGTTGGGGAGGAACAGTTTACTCATCATAAATGGACTAATTCGCAGGATTCGCTCAACGGTATAGCTATGCACAATATATCATCTTAAACAAAATTTATCGACCCGTTCGATGACATATCCAAGTACAGTCTATTTCACTAAACAGACTCCAGCCATTGGCTTACCTCTACTAATCTTATTTCACAGGACTCGCTCGGTGGTATATCCGTGTACACATCACGAAAACATACCTATGTAATTTTGACCCCCTTAAACCCCACTTTTATATAGAAAAAAACGGGGTTTCTAGGGGTATACATTATTTTTGTTATTTCTGCTCAAAAACATAGCTTGTGGGTACTCGTTAGAACCGCCTCGACGAGGCGGTTCTAACGAGTACCCACAATCTATGTTTTGATCAGAAATATGAAAATATCAGAATTTTTTATGTGAAAAATTGCCATTTTTGGTGGTAAAATTTTCAGTGTATTTAAATAGGCGTGTTTTCGTACTGAGTTTGTTCCCCTTAACAGAATTAATCCATGGGCTTACTTCTACTGCTCTTAAGTCGCAGGACTAGCACAAGGGTATATACATGTACAGTTTGTTTCTCTTAACAGATTAAACCATGAGCTTTCCTCTACTGATCATGTCGAAAGACTCGCTCAGGGGTATATCCAAATAAAGTTTGTTTCCCTTAACAGAATTAAACCATGAACTTACCTCTTCTTACCTTAAGTCGCAGGACTACCTCGGGGGTATATCCGTGTACAGTTTGTTCCACTCAGAGGTATATCCAGGTAGAGTTTGTTCCTCTTAATGGAATTAAACCATGAACTTACCTCTACAGATCTTAAGCCATAGGACACGCTCAGGGTATATCCAGGAAAATTTTGTTCCCCTTAACAGAATTAAACCATGAGCTTACCTCTACTGATCTTGTTGAATCCTCGCTAAGAGGTATATCCAGGTAGAGTTTGTTCCCCTTAACAGAATTAAACCATGTTCTTACTCTTCTAATATTAAGTCACATGACTCGCTCGGTTACATGTCTATGTTCAGTCTATTTTACCTTAACAGAAATCAACCACGAGTTTACACCTATTGATTCTAGTTTGCAGGACGAGCTCGTTACTATCTTCTCGTACAGTATATTACCTTAAACACATTTTAACCATTAGCTAAACTATAATTGTCCTATTTCGCACGATTCTATCGGTGGCATTTCCCTGTACAGTCTATATCCTTTAACAGACTTCAACCATTAGCTTACGTCGAGTGATCTTAATTCATATGACTCGCTCGTAAGTATAATCATGCATAGTTTATTCCCCTTAATAAAATTCAGTCATCGCGTACTTCAGCTGATCCTGTCGCAGGAATTGCTTGATATTATTTGAATATAAAACCTATTCCTCTTAATAGAATTCAGCCATGAGCTAGTTCGAAGGACGCGCTTACCTGTATTGATCCCAGTTCGAACGATTCGCTTTGTGTTAATGTCTACGCCCATGGACGAAGACAATCTTACTATGTGCGATTGCTCCGGAAGCATTTTATGAAAGGTCATGGACTGGTCCAAAAATATTACCATGGACTGCTCACATTGTTTTTTGTTTCGTGAAAGTTAATACTTGTATACATTTACAGCCACATTGCTCTCAACAAAATTCAGCCATAAACCTCCCTCTACAGAACATAACACGCATGACGCACTCTATGTCCTAGCCGTGTAAGTTTATCTTCTTAAAGGAGTTCAATTATCGAATACCTGTACTGATCCTAATTCGCAGGACTCGCTCAGAGGTATATTCATGTACAGAAAAGTCAGTTCTACCACTTGGTTAGTGTAGTTTTCAGCCAAAATAACCCATGTACAGTTGAGTGGTACTTCACTGTTATTCTCATCACTATGTAATAACTTGTAACTCATCATTCCCGTTGTGTTTCGGAGAACCTCTCCGCAATCAAATACTACAAAACGCGGGAAGAGTATAGAAGAATATTTAGGAATCAACCACGAGTTTACACCTATTGATTCTAGTTTGCAGGACGAGCTCGTTACTATCTTCTCGTACAGTATATTACCTTAAACACATTTTAACCATTAGCTAAACTATAATTGTCCTATTTCGCACGATTCTATCGGTGGCATATCCCTGTACAGTCTATATCCTTTAACAGACTTTAACCATTAGCTTACGTCGAGTGATCTTAATTCATATGACTCGCTCGTAAGTATAATCATGCATAGTTTATTCCCCTTTATAAAATTCAGTCATCGCGTACTTCAGCTGATCCTGTCGCAGGAATTGCTTGATATTATTTGAATATAAAACCTATTCCTCTTAATAGAATTCAGCCATGAGCTAGTTCGAAGGACGCGCTTACCTGTATTGATCCCAGTTCGAACGATTCGCTTTGTGTTAATGTCTACGCCCATGGACGAAGACAATCTTACTATGTGCGATTGCTCCGGAAGCATTTTATGAAAGGTCATGGACTGGTCCAAAAATATTACCATGGACTGCTCACATTGTTTTTTGTTTCGTGAAAGTTAATACTTGTATACATTTACAGCCACATTGCTCTCAACAAAATTCAGCCATAAACCTCCCTCTACAGAACATAACACGCATGACGCACTCTATGTCCTAGCCGTGTAAGTTTATCTTCTTAAAGGAGTTCAATTATCGAATACCTGTACTGATCCTAATTCGCAGGACTCGCTCAGAGGTATATTCATGTACAGAAAAGTCAGTTCTACCACTTGGTTAGTGTAGTTTTCAGCCAAAATAACCCATGTACAGTTGAGTGGTACTTCACTGTTATTCTCATCACTATGTAATAACTTGTAACTCATCATTCCCGTTGTGTTTCGGAGAACCTCTCCGCAATCAAATACTACAAAACGCGGGAAGAGTATAGAAGAATATTTAGGTACACAATAAATCTGGACCAAAACGAAAAGAATACACTCAAATAATAGATGAATAAAAATGATAAAATAATAAATAAATATAAGAACAAACTAATGCAATATCAGTCCATAACTTCGATGTTCATGTAAAGAACCATAAGTCATATTCAGGGTGATGGAAAACACACACACACACACACACACACACACACACACAAATAAATAAATAAATAAATAAATAAGCTGAATATGACAATCCAGAAATCAAATACAAACATACCGATAAGGAGTGAAATGCGAATAAAGTCATCTAACGGACACATGTAAATATTCATCATTGATATGATTTTCCGCGTCGGACGGACATTGATAATGTTCTTCACCTACTTGTCTCCTGCATTCCAGCCAAGTGGGCTGTTCGCAGTTCCATAGCCTGTTGTATGATGACAATTAGAATCGCCTTCAATATTGTTTGTTGATTTGTATGGAATAGACTGCTTCCTGAGTTACTGCTTTTTGTTTGGGATCATTTCTGCTCTAAAAAAGGACATAAGCCAGACCAGCTAAATTTACATTACTATAGATAAATACAATCTATAACGTTTGCCCAATATAACACATATAAGAGATATAAGAGCGGAACTCGACGAACTGGATGGGAAATAATTATCCTTTACAGAACAACTAGGGACACCATGTGGATATTATGTAGCATACACACATGTGCTTGAAAATCAATATGAGTCAGGCAGACAGCGGCAGAAAGACAAGGATATTATCATTATAATGCGTAACATTGTTATAAGTCACGTGGGCAGCTACACCTGATCCGTTCCTTTTAGAGTAGATCCCTATTCAGGTCAGAGGCAAAAACCAATTTGACAAAGTTGCCGGTTTTTAAAGAGTATCCATTTCCCTGAATTTCTTTTACCTACCGTAAGTCATGGAATAAGTTGCATTAAATCCTGCAAACGTCCAACTGTCGTCCGTTTTGAACTGCACGTACACCACATTATATGTCGAGGTCATCAATGGCGGCACCGAAGAACCACAAAACGTTCCAATAGCAGCATCAGAGTCAATAAATCCGTCGTATATCTAAATTCAATTAAAGTATTAGAATTACTGAAATGGATTTTATTCCGCACTTCTTTGGAAACAAATGCATCTGTGATCATATCACCACACCCGTCCGACGGCTCGCTCATCCGTATATGCGTTTAAGATTAATACTATCTCCTCCAGGTCGTGTCAGTGACTTAATAATCGAAGTAAACTTTTAACTGCTAAACTTCTAAAACAAGGGTGTTGGTATCATAAATGCGTGAAACATTTTTTTTAATTTTGTAGCTATTGTTCTGAATTAAATTCCAAATAGCTGTGACTTGAAAACATTTCTGCAGTTTATCAGAACCTGTTTCTTTTGTTACTTTGTCAATTTAGTCAGAAGGATTATCGATATTAGCGAGTTCACTAAAACAGAAAAGACCGTCAACAATTCCAGTTGATATATTCAGGCGACAACATGCATACATGACTGTAAACCCATTTTGCTATATGTTTACCTCTTTAATAAAACGAGAGGATGTTCGTCATCAGACTGATCGACGGCTCATTCCTCAATCACTTTCAGAAAGTAGGCGCTTGACTTTTGCTGACTGGTCAAACTTGTGGTTTACTTTTGTTCTGGCTTCCGATGATAATTGAGTCCTTCACTTTGTTTCATTGCAGTTTCATGATTATTTTTGTTTACTGTAATGCTTCGCTGATGATACAGAGGCACTGCTCAGACTGAACAGTTGTTTGTAATTTGAGCTGCATCAGAATTAAGAGCAATGTTTCCATTGCTCGTTCTTTGTGTGGCTTTGTGTCTGTGGGAATTGTTCATGTTTATTGTCTTATCGTTTGTTTGGTGGATCCTATCTGGTATTATGATTACCAAATAAGCAAGAGATAGCTGGCAGGGTTGCATTACTTTTATGTGTAGCATATATATCCTGTCTGTTGTGGTGTCATTGCCTGGCTATGCTCTGTAAATATGGCTCTCCTGGGCCCAGTTGTTCAAAGCATCGTTAGCTTAACGAGCTCGTAAAGGGTTATTTCGTTAACTGTTTTAGCAGATTCAATATACGATATTCTGATCTTTTTGCTGAAAAAATGTAAGTAGCTTTTGCAAGCTACTCACATTTCTTCAGCAAAAGATTTCAGCATATTTGCGTATCACTCGATGTAAACTTTAACGAATCGTTAACTAACGATGTCGTTAGCTTTGAGCAACTGGGCCCTGGATTTTTTCTATACTGTTTGTCTGCTTATCATGACAAGGTAATTCTTCTGTTGAAGTTCTTTGTTTGTCTGTCAGTTATTGCAAATGAGTCGTTTGTGAACTGTCATTATATGCTCCTCATCTCTGTAATTGGACACTATAGAAGCTGAGGAATGAGCCTGACCCCTTCTCCTTCGCAGAAATAAAACTATACGGGAATAAAACTGCATTACCCGAGGTTCCTCCAAAGAACATTTTTGCTAAATGTTTATATCACTTCATCGGCTATGGAGTGTTTGCCTTCAAATCTTTCTATAAATCTACCATAAACTTTATAAGTGAATATACCTAGGACATGCCATAATCACGGAGCACAGCCATCTAAAGGCACCAAAAGAGGTAGAGTTGACAAACAAATAATGACAAACAAAACTCTACATGCAAAACCACAGGCGCACAAACAAAGAAGAACTGCAACAGATGAATCGCCTTGGAAGGGTCAACGGTTTTCATTTAAAAGGACCGACCAGCGTACAATTATCACGCTCGGTAGGTAAAGAAATATTACTGCCAAATTGTTTCAGTGGTTTTTAATGCCGTTTAAACATTTCTATTTTAAATTAACCAAGCTACAGAAGCAACCAAAGATAACAGCAGATGAGCATAAAAACTTAACATCCAAGCTAACAGAAAACATTACTGGAACATTTGCATTTAGTTGCCAAAAGGTACGACTGAACCTTACATTAAAACGTTATTGCAACTTTTTTTTCATTGATTTAAGACTGGTTTTAATGCGCCTTATGTAGTAAAAACGTTTATTGTATGTTTAGTCTATTTTGCATTTATATATTGTCGGTGTTACGCTAGAAAGCAGTCAGTCAGGACGGAACAAGGGTGACTTCCAGTTTGTTAAGATTCAGGTTGGGTTAAGCCTGTATCAACTACACAGAAAACTCTATTACTGTTACACACACACACACACACACACACACACACACACACACACACACACACACAGCTGCAACTACCGACAATAATCACAGCACGTTTGCCGAGGTGGAGAATGCCTTTTCTCTAACGAGAAATAATTAAACTACTGAAGCGTAAATTACTTCGTTTTTTTTTTTTTTTTTTTGTTTTTTTTTTGTTTTTTTTTTTTTTTGTTAGAGCCCTGTTTAGTTCGTCGCCGCCAAAATGTGCCCACTATATTTTTAAGTACGTCCTTCTTTTATGTGAAGGAAGGAATGTATAAAATATTTAAAGAAACTTTCACTACGATGACAGCCTCTTTCTGTCTAGATTTTTAGTGTTGAGGTTTTGAGGCCAAACCAGCCCAGTTGGGTTATGTCGAGCGCGGTCTAGACAGAACATATAAGTGGACTGGTCTATCTCGTGTCGGTTCTTTACAGCTAATAGAACTTTTCAGCTCTGCTCAGGGAAGGAGAGGGCCACAAGCTATAACAAAGAAACAAACACACCCTAGCTATGCATTCTAACAATAACACGAGATAAAGCTTGCTATTATGCGACTTCATACAATGACGACGCATGCCGCCAGGTAGAATGAGTGACGTCAATGACGTCACGCTCGTCATCGACGTTATGATTAATATATCACTGACGTCGCTGTGACTCCACCGTGACCGACTCCCAGTGTCACCGACAGTGGGCCATCTACTAACTGTCGACACCGTCACACGACATCAAAAGTCAAACGCAAACTTCACTTCGTCTAGGCCAAAATTACATGTATATCCATTTTTGCGTTCTTTCTCAATAATATTTTTTGTAATGCCTTAATAACAACAGTGCGACGTTTCAAGTGTTGTCACCCGAATGCTATGAAGACACTATACATTGCTGTCTACACTGGCAGCTCATAAATATATCCAGCTGAAACTATTTAAAACATAATTAAGTACGATTTAGTTACTGTCTAAGGGAGAAATCTTTTTTCAACACCTTATTATCTTTATAAAACAATTTTTCTAAGTAGATTTTACGAAATTGAAATATCAAGTTATGAAATAACTGCATGTGTATGTGCTTCTGTATGATTACATGCATGCACCCACGTCGTGTGCACACATCTGCATTCATTCATAGTTTATGTATATGAACAGAAACTGCGCACCTTTAATTGCATGTTTACGCAAGTGTATGTATGTATGTAGGTATGTATGTGCGTGCATGCGTGTGTACGCAGTTTCTTAATTTCACAATCAAATTTGCTCTCTATTTGTAATGAATTACGGTAAGGGCATTTCTACATCTGTACTCTGCGCTGGTCTTATTTCCATCACAACAACGACCTACGCATACCGTAGAGACATCCTATACAGGCTACTCCACTGTCAAGTCAGTCTACTCAGCACTCCTGAAAATAACACCAACCTGCGCTTACAGTGGAGATACCCTTATCAGATTACACCACTGTCATCGCAGTCTGCTCAGTGCTCCCGCCAATACCCAGGTCATGTATGCAGAATCGAATCAAGCTGCGCACAACATTAACTTCTGCGAAAAGGTAAAAAAAACGTCAAGGAAATGCCAAAATCACAAGTCGCAGCCAATCACTGACACAAAGAGAAAGAGGAGCAAGAGGCTTATGGGCCACAATTCACTCACCTGCATATTTGCAAATACCATGCAACAGTCTTCCAATATTGCCACAGCAATTTGAACACAAACTTGACCATATAATAGAAATGTCAAAGGTCATCCTAGTCTCATCATTTTAACAAACTTGGTATACTTTGAATCACCGATGCCGTATACCAAGATTCAGATTCAAAGCTTTCTTAGTACTGGAGAGGAATATGTTTTACCATATAAAGGCATGGCAGCCTCTTATTCAATGATGCAGAACCATTTGAACAAAGTGCCACATGTGAAATCTGGTGAAAACTGGACAAGTGGTTTTAGAGAAGAAGGCGTTTAAAGATTTCATGGTTTTATACCTGTATATAGCACATGGGCAAGGATAGATAACCCCAGGGGCAAAATTTTGATCCTAACTGAAACATTCTACTACTTTAATCATACATTGTAAGTTTCAGCCATTAGTCTTAGATACAATGTATATATTGATAAGAATGATTTTTCAACTTTCCTACTCTCCCCGCCCCCCCACCCCCCACCACTCCCCCTCCATATAAATCTATAGAAAAGCAAATTTGACCTTGCCGAAAAAAGGTCATTGTCACCATATGACCATCATTTGAACACCTTAGGTAAAGCTTGAGTCCTCGATGTTATATACCAAGATTCAGCCCCAAAGCTTTCTTGATTCTAGCAAAGAATATTTTCAATTAATTTACCATATAAGGGCATGGCGGCACCTTGTTCAGTTGCGCAGAACAATTTGAACAAATGGGCAATACCCTTTCAACAGAAGGCCCATGTAAAATCTAGTGAAAATTGCTCAAGCAGTTTCAGAGAAGAAGACATTTAAAAATTACACAATTTTATACATGTATATAGCCCAGTGACAAGGGCAGATAACCCTAAAGGGACAAAATTTTGATTTTACTAAAATGTTCTACTTAGTAGAACTTGAGTCCTAAATGTTATTTCCAAGAATCAGCCACAAAGCTATCATGATTCCAGAGAAGATGATTTTAAGTGTTTTTGCCATACGTGGGCATAGCAGCCATTTTGTTTGATGGTGCGGAACCATTTGAACAAATTGACAATACCCTCTTAACAGAAACCCCCCATGTAAAATCTGGTGAAAATTGCTCAAGCGGTTTAAGAGAAGAAGACATTTAAAATCACATAATTTTATAGCTGTTTATTGCCCAGGAGCAAGGGAAAAAACCCTAGGGGACAAAAATTTAAAATTATTAAAACGGTTCACTGCTTTAAGCACTCCTTGTAAGTTTCAGCCATTAGTCCTTTATACATTTTGCGATTATGACTATTCAACATTTTCCCCATACAAATGCACGGGGACGCAAATTTGACCTTGCCGTAGAAGATTTTTAAGTGTTTTTACCATATATGGGCATGGCGGCCTTTTTGATTAACGGGCCGTGACAATTTGTACTAATTTTCAATTCCCCTTTAATAGAAGGCTTCACATGAAGTTTGAAGAAAAATTAGCCCACGGGTTACAGAGAAATCGTTCAAATATGTGGACGGACGGATGACGGACGGACGACGACGGACGGCAAGTGATCACAATAGCTCATCCTGATCCTTGCTCAGGTTAGCTTAAAAAACAACATGCGCAAAACAAACAAACGCATGAAAAGCGCACATACCAGATCCCTCTTCCCATAAAAAGATTTTTTCGTATAATGACTCCCAACTCAGTCGATGCATCATAGCGAAAACATAATAATCGAATAAAACACTATGATAAAAAAACAAAGACGCGTATTCTTGACTATTTCTACACCATTGCGAGCCAGAGTTTGTTTGTGTTGAGGTTTTACGGCCCATGAGCCAAAGTTAAAGAAACCCATTAGTTGAACCACTGCAGGCCAAGCCATAGTAATGCCAAGCCCCGACCCACTTGTTAAAGCTTTACGAAGAGGCCGCTATTAAGTCTGAGGCCGTCGTGCAATTAAAGAGCAGAGCCTAGCCATCAACAGTGATCAACAGTGATCGGGTTGATAGCTAGGCATGCAGTCTACCGTATAATATCTAGGCTATATCCTATTCTTTTATAATGGTTAATTTACTTTCTGATTTGTTCAAAAAAGTCAGATTTCCCAACATTTTTTCTAAGTAAAAGGTTTTTCATTTACCAGTATCTAGATACAAACCAGACATTTCGGAAGTGACACTAAAAACCAACAACTGATTAATATCAGTTGAATACAATACCACTCATCAAAAGATTCCGACTGAGGTCTATAACAACTTGTACGCTCCCATTTCCACCCAACGCCCCGCAAAAACGAAGTTTTAGGGGTATCTTCTTTGTCCGCCCGACCGTCTGTCTTACCGTCCGCCCTTTCGTCTGAATGTCAGTTGCGGTTAAGTGTATGTTTTATAAATTTAAGAAATTAAATCATATTTTGTACAAAAGGCTGAAATTCATAAGATGTTGATGTAAGAGAAAATTAAGGTTTCATGGGCCAATACGTTAAGAGCTTTTCCCCTTTGTTTCGCCTTAAAAGATGCTTCAGCATTGATATAGACAGTGCATGTGTGGTAAAATCAATTCCACTCCCAATATTTACTGGAGAAATCTGAGACTAGCGTCATGCTAGTGAGTAGGGCATATTTGATCCTGGTCAGCTATGGGAGCCTGATCGGTTCTGTAGACCCTGATCAGAATGCAGGTGCTAATATTTTTATACGTATAGAAAGATAAATGGATCAGAGCAATCGTAGCATACTCTCACATAATATATTTTGATATGACATGTGTACAACTTCAATGCTTATTATTATCATTCATATGCACTTGAATGTAAAACGCAAATTGGGCGTTTATGTTAAACTCTCATTAAGTCAGTACACTGTAATACACTTGTTCTTTTGTGAGAATTTAGATCATATTAATTACATTTCAATTAAATATCTTAGAGACATTTTCAGTTTCTTTTATATAATTATATACAAGTCTTTTTTCTTGCGTGTTATAATGTGAAATAGCCCAAGCAGCAAGGAGTCATGTTTGAAGGCTATGACGGTGGTATGTAATTATTGTAACCAATGATTTCATAGGGAACGATACAGTATCTTGTAATTATTGTGGTGTAATGGCAGTTAGATTCTATTGTAGCCTTAAGTTTACTAAAGAGTTTTTACAGTGGAAGACGCGTGGGTTCTTCCTATAAGAAGGGGTTATCGTGGAGTAGATGGCATTCCTCCGATAAGGATCATCATAATTGATGTGTTAGTCAGTTATGTCCTGACTGTGTGTCTGTCTGTGTTTTAGTTTATGTACAATATTATATGTCATTAACTGCGTCCCTGTGTTTGTTTAGCTCTGATTTTGCTATTAATAATCAAGTACAACTGTTTGTGTACATACTCTGTATATGTGTTTGGAAAATTAATATGTAATATTTAATATCGAGATTTCTAGGACATGATACTTATTTCAGGTCCCGTATCCGTATCCATAGCTCTATCTGTATTAGTACCAAGACGGCGTTATGATCTGAATACTATTCCTATGGAATTTATCCAGGAGAACAAAGTGGTATTAAAGGGATCTCATGATTGGCTGCACATATGTGCAATGGTGACTCTACCACCACAGTTATGTTTTCTTTATTTATTTATTTATTTGTTTGTTTGTTGTTTATTTATTTATTTTTTTTACTTTACTTTTGACCTGTAACAAAAATGAACATTGGTATTGAATAAAAAATAACGACTCAAGACCAACTGGGATCCAGAAAGTCTATTTGAATAATTCGAAAGTGACTTTGCACTATTTTTTTTATTATTATTTTAAATACATAATTGTTTGTTTGTTGTTGTTTTTTTGTTTTGTTTTTTTGTTGTTGTTGTTATTGTTTTTTGGGTTTCTTTTTTTGTTTTTTTTTTTTCATTTATAAAGTATAATGTTTATTTCTCTGATTGCTTGTGATTGAGCCAGCGCACGATAAAACGTATAAAAGGGCACCCGCCCAGCCTGATCTGTCTTCGATGTCCCATGCAGGAAAAAAGTTTGGGTCCTTAGCTACCAATTGAGCGCACAGCGAAGACACTGATCAGACTGCCCCAGGCTTATCTGAGTTTTCGCTTGGCGCATATACCATTTTGTTGGTTTTGTCGTAGCTGGCTCATGATAACGTTTAGTCCATTGTCACCGGCCCAACGCTCGTCCGTCTGCGTGACACACTGTCTAATTTAAGGAAAACTGCAGCAATTACTTTCAGGTGTCTAAATTATATATGACCTGTACTAAGGACCTTGTGAAATTTAAGTGGGTGTAGTAGCTTTATGTGGACTTGCAAAGCTTTTAAGCTGATGTACAATATTATAAACAATACATACATGACTAGACACGAATTTAAGTCATGATGTAATGTCACTAAAAAGTTTTTGAAGGTTTCAGTTAGGCTACAGGAAAAGATTCGAGGTTGCAGAAAGGATGTTGGAAGGATTTTTAGGTTTTAATGTTCTTGTATGTTCAGTGAGGTTCTATGGAAGTTTTTTTATAAGGAGGTAGTAAAGTTACAGAGAAGTTATTGAGTGTTGCAGTGAGATTTTTTAAAAAGAAACGTTGTTTAAGGTTACAGTGAGGTTCTATAAATATATAATCTATAGATTGCACTTAGGTTCTTGAAAGCCTGTGAAGGTTGCTGTAATGTTACAAGGTTTTCTGAACCGTTTCACTAAAACGTTTAGAAATCGAGAGACATTTGCAAAACACCCTGGCTCCAAGACAGTTCCACAACCAAAATACAACATTCCAGCAACATTTAGGAACATTTTGGTTAGCTGGAGTGATAGATTTCTATAGCAGCCAATCAAAACTGCAAAATAATATTAAGTTAGCAGTTTCGTAGAATTCAAGGGTTATTGCTGGCAATATTGGCTCAAAACGACTGAATACATCAGGAGATATAATTTCTAGACCATCTGTTTAATCGAAAAACCAAGCCATGTCATGAAAGCGAAATGTGTTCATCTGACCTTCAGATAGTCGTATCCACACACTACATTGTCTTCTACATCTATCTCTGTAATGTTGATCATGATAACTTGGAAGATGTCCGCCACAATAAACCACCAGCAATCCACATCGTTCTCATAGAAACCGTCATTGTTAAAGTCTGGCGAAGCAAGCCAGCCAGAGGTATCAGCAAGAACACCTCCACAGGTCTTGTTATACAAAGGCACTAAAAATTGAAAATACAGTTAAACTTCAATGACTCGAACATCAATCTCTCTTTTATCGTCGCTAATTCAAACTTGTTTTGAATCACTAAATAAATCTTTTGTTAGCTGCCCCCTCCCCCCCCCGCCCCACCACCTCCCTTTCCTCTTCCGCTGAAAAGAACAATATACGTATATAATTATTTAGTACGATTTTATGATATTTTTATATGATAATGAAAATGTACGTTGTGTGTACTCATTAGAATCACCTCGTCGAGGCGATTCTTATCAGTACTCAACAAACTTTTTTATTCCATTTACTCGTAGCTTTCCTGACGTGGCGCTATGATTAACTCTCAGTGGCTCGAACTACCAATGTCTAGAACAAATTTCCATGGTCCCAAAGCTGTTCGAGCTATTGAAGTTTGACTGTGAAACATTTGTGAGAATACAGTCTACGGCCTAAATAACACACGTACCCCTAAAACCGCGCAGCCAAGTATTTTCGTGGTCTTTTGATTACAATCCTTGTACTTTTATCGACTTTTGATCGACTATTTTATAAAAAAAAAAAATATGTTGTTAGTACTTTTAATTAGGTTACTGGGCATATATTGGTTAATGGTCGTAAAATGTAGATTGAATTATTAGAATATTTACGTTGAGCATATATATTTTCATTAACTTCAAAATAAATCTTATCTTTAAAATATATTTTACCAGCATCATTTTCAATATTTCGTGGTTCATACTTTTATTTCATTATTAGTTTTATGTTTACGTTTATTATGCTGTTAAAGAGAACATAAAATAAAATCTGAAACTAGACATGACAGCCAGAAAACGATTGGACCATATCATCATATTAAATGCCCTCTTGGTATGCAAATATAAGTTCACAACCACGTGACCAAGTGACGCATTTGAATCTGATTAGGAATTAGCCGCTTATTGATATGTTCAACGGTATCAAATGAGCCGCGCTCTAAAAGGAAACGTACCATCTGAAATATGCGGCAAACAAATATTGAAATCAACCTATGCATCCGCGCGTGAATAAGAGTTGTTTTGTCCGCGTGATAAATCTTTGAATCTTTGGCTATCTAAAATATGCTCAGTCATCACGAAAACATGCCTATATGATATTGACCCCCTTAAACCCCACTTTTATATAGTAAAACTGGGGTTTATAGGGGTATACATTATTTTTCTTATTTCTGCTCAAAAACATAGATTGTGGGTACTCGTTAGAACCGCCTCAGCAAGGCGGTTCAAACGATTACCCACATTCTATGTTTTGAACAGAAATAAGAAGAATATCAAAGTTTTTTATCTGAAAATGTTCAGGTTTTTTTAGGTGAAATTTTCTATATATTTGAATAGGCATGTTTTCGTAATGGTGACAATTCTAATCAGACTACACGAATGCGCAGGCTGATTTGAATCATTACTGGCTGCTTATGTCCTAAGGTATTTTGTCTGACGGGGGTGGTCGGGTGGTGAGAAGTTGTCACGTATCTTACGTCACCGGGTGTCCAACTGATATTGGCTTACAGTTGGGTAAGTGCTATCCTGGTAGCAGGTAAAGGTGGAGGGGGAATGTTTTTATTTCTTCCGTTTCTTCACTTTCATTTCTGTTTCTCTTTCTTCCCTGTCCTTCTCTCTCATTTCTCAATCTCTCCTATCTCTTTTCTCCCTTTCTCTCGGAGACGACACAAAATGTCCCACAAGGGTTGACGTCTTGTTAAACCCCAATACAATCAATCAAAACTTTGTCTGAGGTTGTGGCTCAAATGGTTTGTAAATGCGCAGCAAAAACCTGTCCGTTCATAATGCACGTGCACGTCGGCTGAACTGAACATTCGTTGTCCGCCTACTCCATCCATTTTACTCCAAAATTATAAGAACATTTTTGTTTCATGATTCATAATTGATAGGCAATTATCAGAAAAAAGAAACGTTGGGGATTAATACAATATTATTAAAACTGATTAAACTACTTGAATTTCACATAACAATTCGGCTCATATTTTTAATGGTTTAATTTTAATTTTATTACCTGTTTGTTTAGCTTTTATCAGTATAACAAGAATCGCCAAGTCATCTTAAGAACATTTTGGAGTAACATCAGAAAACGTACCTTCGAACATGTGCGCCCAACGAAGATTCAGATAAGCCTGCACATTCGCGAAGTTTGATCAGTCTTTACTGGGCGGTTTTTGGATAGCCAAGGATGCAAAGTTTCTTCAACGAAGACTATGATCAGACTGCACGATTAATTTGGTTGATTTGAGTCTTCATTGGGAACAAATTTCAGAAGGTACGTTTTCTCACGTTGCGGCTCATTTGTAAGACGTATATCTAGGAAAATTGACACTCTTTAAAGGGAGGGAACTATATCAACATTTTGCTGCCTCCCTTCTGAAAAGTATACTATAAAATCTGCTCCTTTTGGGAGGGGCATAATGCGCAGAGAAGTAAACAGGAAGTCACAAAAATGGTACCTCAGGTAAATAAAATGGCATAAATGTACATATTTAACTTAAACATTTTTCTGAAGGACAAAACCTTTAGCAATGGGCATTTTAAAATGTTTCCCTACAAACAGATTTCTGCATTACTGTTTTAACAGTTTCAAATAATGTGAAAGATGATGCCCACATTTTGACAAAAATGTAATATCATCAACCTACTGCCTGCTGATATTGGCAAGAGTTAAATCAATATTTTGCGAGGCATCTCAGCAGCCGTGGTACAGGTTTGGTCTGGCGGACGTAAAATGTCACCCCGACTTCGATATAATATTTATATTCTTAATTCTTTTAGAGTATTATTGTAGCGTGTACT
The DNA here is from genome assembly GCA_964016985.1 of Anodontia alba. Lineage (NCBI taxonomy): Eukaryota > Metazoa > Mollusca > Bivalvia > Lucinida > Lucinidae > Anodontia > Anodontia alba. The sequence goes on along the minus strand of OZ024832.1, from coordinate 59,212,572 downwards.
AGTATTATAAACTTTGAAGGATAGTTATAGGTCGCCATGATTTCTGAAAGTCAAATCGGCCGATTGTATTGAATGCTTTATGTTGTCAACAAAGTCTTTAGATGTCCATATTTTGTTCTTAGCATTTCTCCTGGAGCTGTCTGGCTGGAATCGTTTTGAATCCACATTGACATTCTGGAATAAGTCCATTCTGGTCAGTATGTACATTCTTGTAACGTATCTCTATAGCAACTGACAGTAAAGAGACGCTTTAATGGTTATCGAATACTTGTGCATTTTTTTCTGTTTGTAGAGGTATGTTATGCATTTATGTATCCATCTTTTCATTCCTATGGGTTTGCCCCTTTCTCCACATGCAGTGAATCAACGCTTTAATTTTTTCTGACATTGGCTGCTTCTGCTTTGAAGATAGATGCAGGTATTGCATCTGATCCAGAGACCTTGCTTGATAACAGCTAATTAACTGTTTTCATTGTTTCATTGACAGATAGGAAGTAATCAAGCTGTGTATTGCTCTCTACTTGTGGTTGATGGCATCCTCAATAATATGGATTCGGCGATCTAGCACACTGTCGAAGTGATCAGTCCATGTTTTCAAGATAGCCTTTCTGCCTGAAAGAAGTGCACTTCCATTTGCACTTAGAAATGGGGTGACTCCAAAACTACGTGTTTTTAACTATCTTCAATGCATCATAGAACCTATTCATATCCTTTCTGTCTGCAAGTGACTGAATTTCATCAGCTTTGCTACAGCTAGGAAATTTTATTCTCTCAGTATGCATTCGACTGTCTGAAAGAGGTTATGACAGACTTTCCTCTTAGATACTTATCTAGTATGATCTTGAACGGCCATTTGTAAACGGTAATGTTTATCCATGACTTAAGATTTCGTCATCATTCTCATGAAACCAGTCTTTATATTCAAGAGATATTGCACTGTATTTCGAAAGCCTATCCGGTTCTCTTCTGAAGTTTCTGATTGAGTGGCACAGGTTTTAAACAGGTGCCGATATCATTGATAAACGTTTGTTCAGTAATTCCTAAGGATCCCTACTGCGGAATATTTTTTGCAATCTCTGCAGCTTTTACTTTTTCTTTCTTTTTTTTTTTTTTTTTTTTTTAATGGTGAACGTAACACGTCGCCCGTATTTCGATCAAATGTTGATATAAATTACTACTCTTAGGCCCAGTTGTTCAAAACTAATGATGTCGTTAGTTAACGTATCATTAAAACTTTAATCATTAAATATAGCATAAACACTAATATTTTTGCTGAAAACAAAATGTGCGTAGCGTTTGCATTTGCAAAAGCTACTAACATTTGTCAGCAAAAATACCTCTAAATTTAGTATTGTAGTTACTAGAACAATGAACATTTTGACCACTAATGAGCTCGTTAATCTAACAACGCTTTGAACAACTGGACCCTGGTCATTCATAATAATACTGTTTATATATTATACATAAAAAAGAGACTTCTACAGTAAAATGTCACTATGAAGACATTTTAGGACTGTCTCAAAGTAATTTTATTAGTGGGGTGGTCTTGATATTGAATATAGAGTACTTTAAATGTTCTAAAATTTCGAACACTTTATTCCATATATTTTTTACTAAAAATTAGGGGTAGTTGGGTGAGGCAACGGTGTCGTGTATCATTCGTCAACGGGACGTCAAACTGATACTGGCTTACAGTTGGGCAAGGCCTGCTGTCCTTGCAGCAGGTAAGGATAGAGGGGCAATGTTTTTATTTCTTGTTTCTTCACTGTCATTCATTTTCATTTCTCCCCTGCCCCTCTCTTTCATCTCCTCTACTATTTATACTATCTATCTTCTCCCTTCCTCTAGGATACGATAAAAATGACCCACAAGGGTTGACGTGTCGTAAACCCAACACAATCAATCATTTTTACTAGATATTGCTTTTATGCAGTTGTTTCTTAAAATACTTAGTGGAATGGCAAACAGTGTATACTCTGATAAAGGAACAGTCTGATCTGGGTCTACACTGTTAAAAAAATTTGGCACAGACAAAAGACTTAATATAGCTATACTGTACAGTCGACTCTCGTTATCTCAAATTCCAAGGGACTCTCTAAAATACTTCGAGATATCCGTACTTCGACAGATTAACAGAACTGAGGAAAAAATAAATCGAACAACCACATTTAACATATGTATATGTAATTGGACTCTTGAAATTAGAGATACGATTTTGTTACCAGTTATTAGATTTTTATCTTTAGGCAGGGACCAGATTTTCACTTCGAGATAACGGTTATTCGAGATAAGCGAGGTTGAGATAACGAGAGTCAACTGTATTTTACATATATTTCCGCTCAAACTGCTAGCAGGTATGAGGTGTGGTCCTTTTGTTTTATTACTCCTCACATCCAGACTCAATCAAACCGAATCTGCATTTTCTATTTGTGATTCGTTCTGTATTTACAGAAAGGGCTGCTACATTAGGGTATATATTTATATATGTAATGGCGAGATCAAATAGCACTTTGCCAAGCTATTAAAAACGAAAAAGAGTGAACACTTTCAGCATTATGGCCATTTTAGTACAGTTATTACGTTGTTGTCAGTTTTGTTTATTATTTCCCGTTATTATGCTAGCATTGTGGCCAAATTTAACTGCCCATTTGCTTGCTGTTTTTCATTTAGATTGTGGATCATTTTGTGTCATCTACTGGAGAAAGGGAGAAAAGAGATAAACGAGTGTAGAGAGGTAGTTTGAATAAGTTCATTTCAGTACCTGCAGGTGGGTCTAAAAGCCCTGTCGAAATTTTAGACAGCGTCCTAATTAAACTTCTCTATACTATTAATATTGATTTGTCTACACTGTTTGCTCAGGCAAGTTTGTTTAAATATTTAGGGTAAATAGTAAGGTAAGACATACCATCAATAACTCTTGCATAAACTTCTACCTCACAAAGCACAAAGGCGTTTTGAGAATCAAAATCGGTTCTTATTTTTACGTATCGTCCAGCTTTCGGTGCATCACATCTAAGTTTTATAGGTTCTTCGAAAACTGAAGGTCCTGGGTAGAAACTGCATAGGAAAGGTGTTTCTTTCGTGTGTCCAACAAATACAGAGACACGTGACAGCGGATTATCTATAGCAAAATAAAACAACAAAGAGATACAAGAATATTGTTAAACGGTATTCATTATTGTGGATCAATCAACAATATTGTTCAGATTTTCAGCTAACTATTAAAAATGATTATTTCACATTATTTCATTGTAATATGTGTCAAACAAATACAGAGACACGTGGCAGCAGATCATCTACAGCAAATAAAACAACAACGACATACTAGAATATTGTGAAACGACAAATTCATTATTATGGCTCAACCAAACATATTGTTCAGATTTTCAACTAAATATCAAAAGTGATCGCCTCACATCGTTTCATTATAACATAAAATGACGCTCTATATCACTTTGAATAGCTGTTCCTGCATTGCAGGTTTTTGCTTAAAAATACTCACAACGGACAATAGCCATTTTTGCTTCAAGTCACGTATCATTTTGTTGCCACCCTGGAATAAGCATTTTGTATAAACATTTGTTGACGTGAAGGTAACTCTTGTTTTCATGGAATAACGTCATTCTATACCGCGTACAAAATACGTCGATTTTTAGACTTTGGACTATTCGATGAGACTTTTAAATATAGTCATACAACAAATGCGACGGCACGAATACCCGCTCACTTTTCATCGGTTTTGCCTTTATTCTGTGTAGGAGTGTTAACTCTAGGAGGCAATTTATATTAAGTCTTGCCTTGCGTTTTGTACTTGTCTTTTCAGTCCTTTCAGCGTTGTGATCTGCTCGCTTACAGAAGGGACAGCCTGGTCTGTATGCTTTCCGTGCGTTTGTTTGTATTGCGCGTGTTGGTTTCCTCTTCGTCTTAGTGTCAGGAATTGGCTGCGACTTGTTATTATGGCACTCTTTTTCAAATATACCAATTCTACTTAAACTAGACTGGTATCCGTCATGTAGATTGGTATTTCTTGCAAAGTTTTGTTTTAAAGCTTAATACCTGAGCATATGAACATTGTTTTATCAAAGATACAAATGCTATTCGCAGGTGAAATGCTTCTACTTTGCGATATGAGAACGTATTGTCAGTCGTATTGTAGATATTTTTTTCGGAAATACTTCTAGTTAATGTCTTGATGATCATGTACGTTTATTATATCAAGTAGTTGAAGTCACTTCGGATTCCGACAGCACATGATTTCATGAAGCTATGTTTTGATTTATTGTTCTTTAAAGTCAGCGCAGAATAGCCCTAAATAGAGAACAAACAACACTTACAAGATTGGAATAGAACAGACTCGATCTCATAATGTTTGTCTAATTCTACTATCCACCAAGGAGCCATCTGAACCTGAGAGCTAAAACAGTGTGAAACTTTATCCCCACTCCACATGCTTCCATCTATTGCATACCTTGGACTTCGATTTGCGAAAACAGAACTTGAAAAGGTTTGTGCTTGTCTCAGATTAAGGAAGTACATATCTGGAAAAAAGGTGTACAATGTTTGCCCTCCTGAAAAGGGGTCTGCTCAAAAAGGAAATAATATGCTCCCCTATACAAAAGGGAGCATTTTTTAAGTGTAGAGTCCTTTCCAGAAAGGGATTAATGTGCATGTATCATATGTGTTTTATTTCACACTGAGTAATATATTTTTACATATCATCAGGTTATTATGGTGAGCTCGTCATTTGGGGTTCGTCACAATGCAAGAATAATCCATGACCAAACAAAAATTAACAATTGTTTCCACCATTCATGATATTCCAGAAGACCATAATACCTTGCGCGAACCTGACATCTGCTTTAGCCGAAAGTAGGGAATTGCATTTGAAATCCAATACATTGATAAAGATTCCGCAAATTAATGATATAATCAGTCATCATACCTCATAATTTGTAAAATCTAAATGTAACATGACTGAATTATAAACAAATATTATTTTTAAAAAAATCCCTTTTCTTGACAGTAACTGAACAGATGGACTGGCACATTATTGATGGGTGGGGTAGTAGGTGCTGTTTTTCCTTTGTGCGTGGAAAGGGTAATTTACTTATTTCAGGTGTAAAGCTTTCTATTGCTCTTTATCCATTTTAGAAATGAATACAACCGTCTTCAACATTGAAATAATAAATTTTATTTGAACAAGTACTTTTTCTCGTGGTGGTGGTGGTGGGGAGGGGTGCATTCCAGCTATCAGATTCCACTTCATTTTTTTAAACAATCATCGCTAAACATCCCACAAATGTTTTAGGCCATACTTATAAATATGTTGATAATCTAGCATAACCATCCAGACCTTCCATACGCTGCACCATTGACTGATACACTACATGATACACTGTAGTACACAATATCTGACGTTAAAATTTACTTTGTTGCTGACCGATACACATAGCTGACAGGCCGTTATATCCCAGGTTACTGACTGATACACCGGGGAACAGTGTAGCTGACAGGTCTTCGTATACTTTGTCGCTGGCCGATATTCCAGATCTATACGCTCCAAATGTATAACCCAGGTTACTGACTGATACATCGGGGTACAATGTAGGGGTACAATGTATACTTTGTCGCTGACTGATATTCGGGTGTACTCTTCAAGTGACAGGCCGCTATACCTTGGGTTGCTGACTGATATATCGGGTAACAGTGTAGCTGACACTGCTTTGTCGCTGACAGATATTCCGTTATACAATCAAGGAGACCGGCTGGTATACCCCGCGTTACTGACTGACGCAGGGGTACAGTGTAGCTGACAGGTCTTCATATACTTTGTCGCCGACTGATATTCGGATATTCAGATATGCAGTCCAAGTGTCGTGGAGGGGGGGGGGTGGGCAGGCACACCCCTGATTACTGACTGATACACAGGGTAACAGTGTAGCTTACAGGTCTTAGTATACTTTATCGCTGACCGATATTCCGGTAGATCTATACACTCCAAGTGTATACCCCAGATTACTGACTGATACATCGGGGTACAATGTAGCTGGCAGGTCTTCATATACTTTGTAGTGACTGATATTCGGGTGTACACTTCAAGTGACAGACCGCTTTACCCTGGGTTACTGATTGATATACCGGGTAACAGTGTAGCTGACACTGGTTTTCGTATACGTTGTCACTGACAGATATTCCGGAATACAATCCAGGTGACAGGCCGCTATACCTCGCGTTACTGACAGGGGTACAGTATAGCTGACAGGTCTTCATATACTTTGTCGCTGACTGATATTCCCGTATACACACCAAGCGCCGGGGGGGAGGGGGTGGGTGTGGGGGGCTATACCCCGAAGTACTGACTGGTACACAGGGTAACAGAATAGTTTACAGGTCTAAGTATATTCTGTCGCTGACTAATTCTTGTATACACTCCAAGCGATAGGCCGCTATATCCTGGGTTACAGACTTATACATTGTGGTATAGTTTATCTAATACGTCTTAGTATACCTTGTCGCTGACCGATATTCACTGGTTTACAGGCCGCTATACACTTGGTGACAGGCCACTATACACTGGGTTACTGATATAACAGGTAGCAGTGTAGCTTACAGGTCTTCATACACTTTCTTTCTGACCGATATTCTGGTATACACTCCAGGTGATAGGCCACTATACCCAAGGTTACAGACTAATATACTGGGTAACAGTGCAGCCACAGGACTCGATTTAATCAATAACAGATTATTAAAAGAACTCGCTGAATCATTATCTTTCCCTCTGTGTGAACTTTTTAACTTCTCTCTTGCAAAAGGTAAATTCCCAAGTATATGGAAGCACGTCAATTTACACCAGTCTTCAAAAAGATTGATCCTTCGTGTCCGTCCAATTATAGACCAATATCACTACTAAGTGCTGCCGGTAAAGTTCTTGAGAAAATTGTGTTTAAATATTTGCTTAATTTCTTTCGTGATTATCAAGTGATAACCACTTTGCAATCTGGCTTCATCCCAGGCGACTCAACCGTAAATCAGCTTGTTGATATTTATAACACTTTCTGTAAAGCTCTCGATGAAGGTAAAGAAGTCCGAGCAGTCTTTTGTGACATAAGCAAAGACTTCGATAGAGTATGGCACAAAGGACTTCTGTACAAACTTAAATCTGTAGGTGTTACTGATTCTCTTCTTCATTGGTGCTCAGATTATTTAGCCAATAGAAAACAAAGAGTAGTTATACCTGGTGCTTGTTCTGACTGGTTACCAGTTACGGCTGGTGTCCCTCAAGGTTCTATTCTAGGCCCTCTTTTATTCCTTCTATATATTAATGATATAGTAGATAACATCAAAGCAACTATTAGACTGTTTGCAGACGACACAAGCCTTTACATTATAGTAGACAATCCGCACAATACCGCTGGGCAACTAAATACCGATTTGCAAATGATTCATCAGTGGGCTACCCAGTGGCTCGTTACATTCAACCCTACAAAGTCTGAGTCTATTATTTTTTCAAGAAAACTTAATAAACCCAATCATCCTCCCATTTTTATGAATAATCAACCTATCAATGAAGTTCACACACACAAGCACTTGGGCGTGTTTCTTTCAAGTGACTGCCAATGGCATGATCATTTAGTTTACATTAAATCAAAAGCATGGAGCCGCATTAATGTCATGCGTAAATCTAAATTTAAACTTGACAGAAAATCACTCCAAACTATGTATTTCTCTTTTAATTGCCCACTTCTTGAGTATGCCGATGTTATATGGGATAATTGCACCCAGTACGAGGTAAACGAACTTGAAAAAATACAAAATGAAGCAGCTCTAGTCGTAACAGGAGCCACTACACTCGTAGATATCTATCAATTCTCTTCATTTAGAAACAGGATGGGAACCCTTGGCATCTCGACGGAAAAAACCTAAGCTATTGGTATTCTATAACATGGTAAATAATCTTTCCCCTAACTACTTATCTTCTCTCGTACCATCTACTGTTGGAAATACCACAACCTACCAGTTACGTAATGCAGCCAATCTTCATACTATCCGTGCTAATTCACAACTTTACTATAATTCCTTTCTACCCTCTGTTATCAGAGATTGGAATGAGTTGCCAGATAATATGCGCAACTCACCTAGCAAAATGGTATTTAAACGTCATCTCAACAGTAACATTACTAACCCACCCAATTTTTCTTTGCTGGTAAACGCCTGGGACAGATCCACCACGCACGATTGAGAACAAAATGTAGTTCTCTATGTGAACATCTATATTCTAAAAATATTTTAGACAACCCATTGTGTGCCTGTGGAGCCATTGAAGACACAAATCATTTCCTTTTGAAATGTGATCGTTTTATCAATCAAAGACAAGAAATGTTGGACACAGTGACTCATATTCATACACCGACGCTTAATGTTCTCCTTTACGGAAGCCAAAAATTGAATGAAATGCAGAATCAACAAATATTTACAGCAGTACAGAATTTTATCTTAAAATCTAAACGTTTTGAAATTAGATAAGCAATTAAAATAAACTATAATAATTCTGTAATTATATAAAACAGCCCATGCTTTAACATAGCAAAATAAGATATTTCAAGCTAGTCGACCGAAGGTCCGTTATATAGTTATCCTGACGGCTAAATTTTGTTTTTGTCTTAGAGTTATTACGATTGTTGTATTATAGTGTTTTTTTTTTATGAAAATATATCAAGACTCCATTCCCCGTGGAGCTGTAGCATCTCATATAATCACGAACATGCATATATTTTAGATAGTAGATTATTAGGTTATCAATAGTAAATAAAATACCTAGTTATGCAGAAATAAAGGGAATACAAATGTCCCAAGTATTCTCGTTTCTTCTGCTTATTCTGATGCATGGTTTAACATGTAAAATAGTACAGTAAATTAAGCTGTAAGTTGTTCAAATCACGTATTGCTATTGTTATTGTAAGCTTTGATGATTACACATCGGGATACAGATTAATACAAGTCCTCTGACTTTCTTCTGAATCTCATTTGTATAAAGTATCAATGTTTGTACTAGTTTATATTATTATATTGAAATTATACAAATAAAATATGTTTAAACCAACAGTGTAGCTGACAGGTATTCGTATACTTTGTCGCTGACTGGTATTCAGGTATGTACTCCAGGTGACAGGCGGCTATACCCGGATATAGTGTAGATCTTATTATACTTTGTCACTGCCCGATATTCTGGTCCAGGTTAGAGGCTGCTATACCCAAGTTGACGATCCCGTCACATTGAGTAGAAGATAATGTATTTTTATGCTGCGCATCATGTTCTAAAATCAACCAGTCAATCAATCACTGATATGAAGTTTCCTAATACCATATTAGATTGTGTTTTATTTTTAAATTTTCAAATGCTGTTTTTGTCACTGACTTAATTATAGTATAATTCTCTGCTTAACGTCTATCTATAAAGGGTAAAGTTAATTGAAACTTATATCGAGGATTTAATACTTATTCAATTATCTCATAGAGTGAAAATATAGACTTTGAAAACAATTCTAAACGGCGGGTATAAATAGAGTGATGTCGGGATTTAGTCATCAGTAACAAGAATCTTGCACTTGTTTCCCCCGGAGCTCCTAGTTTTTTATTGCAAGGATAGAAGTAAGAAAATAAACCCACTGGTAGGTATCATTTTATTCCCATCTAAATTATTTGCTTAAAAGTATTATCATTGTTGATCTTAATGTAAACTCTTGAATATAATACATTTTAAGTTCAACAAAAAGCGGTCATCATAACACTATCAGTACTGTTTTTTGTTTGTTTGTTTTTTTGTTTTTTTTTTTTTTTTTTGTTTTTGTTTTTTTTTTTTTTGTTTTTTGTTTTTTTTTATTTTCGTTTCAACCGGATGTCACGTATTGCGCGAGGCATTATGGTCTTCTGGAATAAAGCGAATGCCAACTTGGACAGAATGCATTCTTCACAGTATGATATGAAAATTAGACGATAAAAATAGACATCTTACGAGCGTAAAAAGAACAAAACCAATCCGAAACAAAGTATTTTGATTTCCTTTCTACTTGTCATTATGACACCGATTGAAGCAACTAAATTAAATATGCGATGTAGATACTTCTCAGTGTAAATAGTTTGCAATGCTCCGGATATATTTTCATGTAACGTCAGCTCACTTGATACCTGCATTTTCTATTGTTTTGACGGATACTTCCATCAAGGAAAGAATTCTAGTTTTCGTTTCGTCAGCATTCTTCCCGGTGTATATCTTTATATAGTCTCCTTGAACGGGTACCACACAATCTATCTCTATTGACTGCATCTCAGTCACTTGACCCGCATAGTGGTTGCAAAGCAAAAGCGTATCTGTTGTGTTCCCGACATACACAGTAATAGTCTCCATATGTCCTGTAAAATAAATTAGCCGCACTGTCAGAAAATATTTCTTCGGACATACGCACTCAGCAAATACTCAGACGACAGACAAGGATGCAAAGCTTTTTTCATGTGGCCAACTGATGCTCTGGTCGGACTGCGCGGATGCGAGATAGACGATTCTTCGTTGGGAGCACGTGTCGATGGGTCCGTTTTCTCACGTTGCAGCTCAGATAATCTTTTACTCTTAAAATGTTATGTATGTAGTTCTACTTAAGTAATATCTTTATTTCTAAGTGTAGCATATATGGATCGCAAAGGGGTCGGACAACTAGAGTAGTCTTGTACATTCAGTTGTGCTACATAGTGAGGTTCTCTGTCGTAAAAGCAATTGACCATGACAGCTGTGTATACAAACATGTATGAAGAAAGAAATTGTTTGTTGGCAATCTGGAAATAACAAGATGACAATTGCAAACTGTTATAATATAGGGATCAAACATTATTTTTTATGCATTAACATTTGTAGAGTCTCGAGGAAGGTCTAGAAACCCGAGCCAAATGGGCGAGAGTTTCAACTCCTTCCGAAGAACACTGCAAATGCTAATATACTCAGAGGCAAAATAATGTATATACTTTCTGAATACCAGTATTGTTCTTGTTTTCAAAACAAATGCATCAAAATACGAGTCATACATTTTTACCCAAGGTACAGTTTGGTACGAGATTACTAAGTGATACGCTTGGTCAGCGACACTATACATACATGTCGATATTGTACTTTTGGCATGTATTTAGTAATGAACAACTCACTACTGCTGTTTAATTCTTGTTTTTTGTTGTTGTTGTTGTTTTTGTTTTGTTTTGGGGTTTTTTCCCCGACAAACGACAACTTTTGCGTTTCATTTACTTGATGACTAGGATCTAAATGACCGAGAGAGATGTTACAGACTGGTCGCAGGTAATGCACTAGAGTCACTCATGAATGGCTGTGGAAACATTACCAGGGCTGCGTTCAGTAAACCGAAACACTAGCACTGTTTTCACAAACTAATTTGCATTTTCTGAACGATTGTAAACAACCCATAGGGAGTAGCTATTATTCTTGCAGACGAGACTTGTTGTTAGATCAAATATATTATATCAAAGATATAGAATCAAGTAAATAATATCAATGTAATAAATTCGTTTTAATTTTGTTACGAACAAGCATACACAAAAATATTCGCATAGGCCGCCATCTTGCTTGTGCCAAAAGGCATCTTGAGAATAGTTTGGAGATGTTCGCTACCGTCCGCCGAAAACTGTCGCAACTGAACGGACAGTTTGCTTTTGTTTTGCGAGTAGTCGTAAACGTCTCAGTTATATGAAGGCCTAGGGCTGCGTTCACATCACGAAAACATACCTATATAATTTTGACCCCCTTAAACCCCACTTTTATATAGTAAAACTGGGGTTTATAGGGATACACATTACTTTTTTTATTTCTGCTCAAAAACATAGATTGTAGGTACTCGCTAGAACCGCCTCGTCGAGGCGATTCTAACGACTGTGGTACTCGTTAGAACCGCCTCGTCGAGGCGGTTCTCACGAGTACCCACAATCTATGATTTTGGGCAGAAATATGAAAAATATCAGAATTTTTTATTTGAAAATTTTCATTTTTTGGTGGTAAATTTTTCAGTATATTTGAATAGGCATGTTTCGTAATGAAATGTGCAAAATACTCGCGAGTGTTTTACCCTTAAACACTGCTCCTGTTAGCGCTCGTCATTAAGTACAGGAATCCAGGATTAAACATTCGCTTTACTTTGCACGTCTGATTGCAGCCCAGATAACTGAAAATGTGAGTGGCCAGCCTGTAACATAAAAATGGTGCGAAGTGTGCTTGCCACTGAGTCTTGCAATCAAGTAAATAAAATGCAGTTTGTTTAGAAAACCAAGCGAAAAATCAAATGCTGGTTGGCCTATATGATGCAAGTGCCAAAAGTGTAATGTTGACATGCATCTATATTGTAGTTAAACAAGAATTTCATTCATTAAATTTGCTGCATTACATTATTGGACATTGTGTAAAAATACATCGTTCATAATTTACGACCGGTACACTGAAAAATAAGAAAAATATTGGCATTTAAAAAGCCTAAACTGCGTTTGATCGTTATAAATACATAAAAAAAATCTTAACTTTGCACAAGAAACGCACGATGGCCGATATTCCGTGGGAAAAGGGATTTTCATCAATTTTGTTCTTTTAAAATGGCGTTTCTAGGGCAGTGAAGAAATGTCATTAGTTTCGAAGTTCTCGTTTATGGACGTGATGTCAGAATTAGCCGCTGGCCCCAAAGTTAATTATCTTAAGCGGCGAAACGGATGTCTAACTGCTCGTGAAAGCCATGATTAAAACCGATTCATTAAATTTGCTGCATTACATTATTGGACCTTGTGTAAAAATACATCGTTCATAATTTACGACCGGTACACTGAAAAATAAGAAAAATATTGGCATTTAAAAAGCCTAAACTGCGTTTGATCGTTATAAATACATAAAAAAAACTTACTTTTGCACAAGAAACGCACGATGGCCGATATTCCGTGGGAAAAGGGATTTTCATCAATTTTAATCTTTTAAAATGGCGTTTCTAGGGCAGTGAAGAAATGTCATTAGTTTCGAAGTTCTCGTGTATGGATGTGATGTCAGAATTAGCCGCGGGCCCCAAAGTTAATTATCTTAAGCGGCGAAACGGATGTCTAACTGCTCGTGAAAGCCATGATTAAAACCGATTTGTTCTCCATTAAAATATACACTGCGACACATGTTTCTTTTTAATGATATTGGGATCAACAACGTTTTGTTTTTATGCATTAATATTTGCGGAGTTCCTAGGAAAGTGTCCGAAGAAAATGGGTTTCAACTCCTTCCGAGACTCTGCAAATGTTATTATATGAAAACCGATGTTGAGAACCCTGGGTCATAGAGCGAAGGTTTCATCTCCTTCCGATGAACTCAGCAGTTTGAATCTTGTAATTTCATAAAAAAAAAACAACTTACTTTTGCACCAGAAACCGCACAAAAGGCGAAAAATGCAACTAATGCATCCTTTTAAAATCCGTGGGAAAGCGACGTCAGCTATTTTTTTTTTTAAACTACTGGCTTAAATGCCCCTAGGCATTGATGTTACTTCATAAGTAAGGTCAATATTTTTCCGTTCCCTTTGACATCTATGCAAGGGATGTCAGGAGAAGCCAGAGGCCCCGAATATGGTTATTTATTAGAGACCCAAGGTAGCGAATCCTTCAAAAGAGCACTGGTACCTGACAGGAAAGCATTTTTTTTTTTTCAGAAACAATGCTTTGACCTTTCATGCGCTATGTCTCCATAGAAGATAATTTGCATAACATGAGTATTAAAAAAAGAAAATTATTTTACTGTCGTCTGCTGAAATTATTTACCGAGCATCTTATGCGTTAATCACAATGCCACGGAACAGATATATACAAGAGGACCATGATGGTCCTATATCGCTCACCTAAGCAAACAGCTTTATATACTGTTGAAGTTTCAGCCAAGTTCACTGCTCTAAGATTTTTGTATAAATTTTATAGCCCTGCTCCCCAGCGGCCATGTTTTTTTTCAAGCATCATGATGGCTTGAACTGAATCTTGAAAGAGGATCACTAAAGGAACAATTCTGCCAAGTTATATTGAAATCAGTCCAGTGGTTTCTGACAAAAAGATTTTTAAAATGTTTTATATAGCTATGTAGGGAAGATAAGCCCACCCCCTAACGGCCATGTTTTTTGACGAATCATGACTGCTTGAACAAACTTGGTAGAGGGTCACCATAGAAACATTCCTGCCAAGTTATATTGAAATCGGTTCAGTGGTTTCTGACAAGAAGATTTTTACTGTTTTCTATTTAGATATATAGGGAAAATAAGCCCCGCCACTAGCAGCCATGTTTTTTGACGAATCATGATTGCTTGAACAATCTTGGTAGAGGGTCACCAAAGCTACATTCCTGCCAAGTAATATTGAAATCAGTCAGATGGTTTCTAACAAGAAGAATTTTAAAGTTTTCTATACAGATATATACGAAAAATAAGCCCTCCCCCCCTCCCCCCCCCCCCCCCCCCCCCGCCATGGCGGCCATGTTTTTGACCTATCATGAGGGCGTGAACAATCTTGGTAGAAGGTCACCAAAAGCAACATTCCTGCTAAGTTATATTGAACTCGATCCAACGGTTTCTTACGAGAAGATTTTTAAAGTTTTCTATACAGATATATAGGAAAAATATGCCCCGTCCCCTAGCGGCCATGTTTTTGACGAATCATGACGGCTTGAACAATCTTGGTAGAGGGTCGCCAAAAAAACATTCCTGCCAAGTGATATTGAAATTGGTCCATTGGTTTCTGACAAGAAGATTTTTAAACTTTTCTATATAGATATATAGGGAAAATTGGCCCCGCCCCCTGGCGGCCAGGTTTTTTGACGAATCATGATAACTTGAACAGTCTTTGTAGAAGGTCAACAAGCAAACATTTCTGCCAAGTAATAATGAAATCAGTCCTGTGGTTTCTGACAAGAAGAATTTTAAAGTTTTCTATATAGATATATAGGGAAATTAAGCCCCGCCCCCTGGCGGCCACGTTTTTTGATGAATTATGATGACGAACAATCTTGGTAGAGGGTTACAAAAGAAACATTCCTGCAATGTTATACTAAAATCGGTCAAGTGGTTTCTGACAAGAAGATCATTAAAATTTTCTATATAGATATATAGGGAAAATAAGTCCCGCCCCCTAGTGGCCAAGTTTTTTGACAAATCATGACGGCTTGAATAATCTTGGTAGAGGATCACCAAGGAAACATTTTTGCCAAGTTATATAGAAATCGGTCCAATGGTTTCTGACATGAAGTTTTTTAAAGTTTTCTATATAGATATACAGGGAAAATAAGCCCCGTCCCCTGGCGAAAATGTTTTTTGACAAATCATGACGGCTTGAACTATCTTGGGAGAAGGTTACAAAAGAAACATTCCTGCCATGTTATATTGAAATTGGTCTAGTGGTTTCGGGCAAGAAGATTTTTAAAATTTTCTATATAGATATATAGGAAAAATAAGCCCCGCCCCCTTGCGGCCATGTTTTTTTGACAAATCCACATAGCTTGAATAATCTTGGTAGGGGATCACCAAAGGAACATTTCTGCAAAATTATATTGAAATCGGTCCAGTGGTTTCGGACAAGAAGATTTTTAAAGTTTTCTATATAGATATATAGGGAAATTAAGACCCGCCCCCTGGCGGCCGTTTTTTGACGAATCTAAATGGCTTGAACAATCTTGGAAGAGGATCACCAAAGGAATATTTCTGCAAAATTATATTGAAATCGGTCAATTGGTTTCTGACAAGAAGATTTTTAAAGTTTTCTATATAGATATATAGGGAAAATAAGCCCCGCCCCCTGGCGGCCATGTTTTTTGACGAATCCAAATGGCTTGAACAAACTTCGTAGAGGATCACCAAAGGAACATTTCTGTAAAATTATATTGAAATCGGTCAAGTGGTTTCTGACAAAAAGATTTTTTAAGTTTTTAGTTAAAAAATCTATTTTTAGCTCCTGTGACCTAGATATGCAATGTACCGGAACCATTTGAACAACTTTGAAAGAGGACCAACCAAGGATCATTCCTGTGAAGTTTGGTCAAAATCCAATCAGCGGTTTAGGAGGAGATGTTGTTTAAAAATTGTGAACGGACGGACGGACGATGACGACGACGGACGGTGAGTGATCTCAATAGCTCACCTTGAGCCTTCGGCTCAGGTGAGCTAAAAACGTCTACAGCCTTGCTGTGTAAGTCAGCTTTTTATACAATATTTGTGGTTTTCCAGTGTTCTGGTTTCAGATCGACATTTACATTGTTTCATCACAGTGTCTATCATTACATGTATGTACTATGGTGTTTCATAGATGAGAGAGAGGATCCCTATGCGGATCGAACATACGAGGGTCCTGCAAAAAGTTTTGTCACTGGGTTCGGATTACTTCAGTGCTACGTTTTATCATACATAAACATATTTTTATGACAAACCTTCAAAGGATTCCCCCTTTACTGAAACACATTTTTGTAACCGTTTTACCCAGTTGCAAAAAGCGGATAAATAGTCTTCTTTTGGTATCTGTTGGAAACACTGATAAATAGCGCTGCCTTCTAGACTTATAATTATTTCCAGAAAGCATTTTCTTAAGCCTTGGAAATAAAAAGAAGTCACAGGGACTCAGGTCAGGTGAATAAGGTGGATGGTTTAAAACTTTTCACCTTTTCAGAAGACAAAAAAGACTTAACAACCTCACACTTATGAGAGGAGGCGTTGTAAAAGATGAACTCCTAACCATCATTTGCTTGGTCGTTTCGTATTGTAAAACTCTTTCTCTATCTTCAGTACAAAATTCTTGTAGAATCGGCAAGTGACTGTATGACCAGATGGACAAGGCACTTGAACGACTGGCCCACTTGAATTAAAGAAAATTGCGTACAACGTCTTTTTCGAACACGGTTCTCTTGGCAATACATGGGCGTTTTTTATCTTTTCGCTTCCATTGCTTACTATCAGCCCTTCTTTGTGGCTCAAACATGTGCACTCAGGTTTCATCACCTGTTAGCAAGTTAGAAATAACCAGACTATTACAGTCTTTGTATGTTTTCAAAAGTTCCCGGGCACATTTAAGGCGTTGTGTCTTTTGAGATACCCACCTAGCGCAAACCTTTCTCAGGTCCAAACGCTTTTTCAGAATTGTTTGCACACTGCCTTTTGATATGTCAGTACAACTAGCTATATCTTTGATAGACACTCGCGCATCCTGTTCGACCACAATCTTTACAGCAGCGATATTAGACTTGGTAACAGAGGTTTTAGGCCTTCCAGGACGGGTATCATCTTCAACAGAAAATTTCCCAGCATTAAAAGCTTTAATTCACATAAAAACTGTGCGCACTGAAATGGTCTGAGGTCCATATATACCACACAATTTATTAAATATCTGCTTTGAATCTATATTAAGCCTAATGCGGCATTTAATATAGCTACGAATTTCAATATTCTGGTCCATGTTCCAATGTAACAAGTAAGTTGGTCAGTGAAGGCTCACATCGGTCTTCGCTGTCCGCATGAAGAAAGCTTGGGTCCTTAGCTACCAGAGTGTGCACAGCAAATACTCTGATCAGACTGGGCTGGTGTCAGGCTGATCTGAGTCTTCGCTAGGCGTACATGCCATTTTGTAGGTTTTTTTATGCGTTGGTTCATGTGTAATTTGAAGTTGTATCCGAATTAAGGGTGGGTTTCACGCGAGTAAACCCACTTAGAGCCCTCCTCCTTGCCCATAAACCCTCCCCTCCACAGTACTTTTCCTACTGACCGTACGAAGGCGGTTCCTTTGTTGCGGTCCCTTTGTTTCTGCGTCGGTGGTTTTATATATGAAGTTTGTCATTACTTGTTCCCATTTTTTTCCTTCTTTTGACGCCTCGAAAAGGCTGTGCTTCGTGACGCTGGCATTTTCCTTAGTATCTTAACCCTTAAAACGCCAAGAAAACTTGCATCTGAAAATGTCGTCTGTTTATGTTGTCTGCTGAATATTCTTGCAAACTTTTCAAACCTATTTTTGCATACAGGCAAACAATGTGGACCCAGATCAGTCTGCTCCTAAAGCAGCTATCTGATCTGGGTCCACACTGTTTGCAGAAATGACTTTTTAAATCACAAGTAGATGACAACGCAGATGACTATTGTTGTGATTGGCGTTTTAAGGGTTAATTGTTTTATGGCGATGCGGGTAGAGTGACTGGCTTTTTCATGAAGTCAAGCACGCATATATCCCGGTTAGTACTAGGACGGTTGACCTGAAAAACGCTGCAATAACTAATTTGGACATGGGCTCAAACAATATGATAAAACAGTTGTATGTAATATACAATTTTCTAAAACAAAATCTCACCACAGGCCAGGTTTAAAACCCCTAGAATCTTGTACTCGCGCTCTAATTGTAACATCCACCATGGGGATTCTTCATACTCAGATGCATAGCAATTCTCATACGCATGTCCACTTGCATAAAACAAACCATCTACCGCTCTACCAGAAGTAGCACCGTTATATATGGAGCTGGCAAACGTTGGTCTTCCTCTGGCCAGGTTTGTGTTCGCTGAAAACAGAATAACAGTTTGCATGCTGGGTAAAATTTTCAGCAGACGACATTTTGAAATATTTTTATTATTTTCCCTGGAAAATAGGATTGGGCATTGCATGCAAATTGTCTTCTTAGATCCTATTCGCAGTTAAAATAAGAAAAAAATATCATCAGTTTGTCGTCTGCTGAATTTGCCCACAGCAAGGTAAATGCTAAAACTACTGTGCATTTGAAATCCGTTGAAACGACTATTTTTTTATTTGACATTTTAGTCTAGTTGTAACAATTATTTATGACTGACAATATTTTAACAGAATCTAATTGCTTTTACTGTTTTCAGATATTTACCATACAATTAATTTTACGACCAAAACTTTGTCTGGCCTGTGAAATTTCTTAAGTAAATGGATTGTTTTTAAATTTATTGAGAAAATATTTTTTTTGTTTTCTTCACAGATGTTTAGTTATTGATGGTCCATAACCATAATATTAAAATTTCGGAAATTTTGAAAAAGTATAAATTGTTGAAAAGCTATTTTCACTACGTGGGAAAATAAAAATTATGGACTCTAAAAAAACAATGAAGAGAATAAAGGTTTTGTAGTAGTACATTTATAAACGACAAAAAGGTTTTACATCAAATCATGACAAAAGTTTGCAATTTACTTCTTCTGAGTAAAGCGTCATGCCATCAAAAACGACTGCCAGAAACATGTCGAGATCAGAACAGTTTTGTACAAAATACTGTTACTACAGTAACTTAATTTGACTATCTCTACATATTTCTGACAGTCCATTACGAAAACACGCCTATTCAAACATATAGAAAATTTCACCTCCAAAAACCGAAAATTTTCAGGTAAAAAATTCTGATATTTTTCATATTTCTGCTCAAAACATAGATTGTGGGTACTCGTTAGAACCGCCTCGGCAAGGCAATTCTAACGAGTACCCACAATCTATGTTTTTGAGCAGAAATAAGAAAAATAATGTATACCACTGTAAACCCCAGTTTTACTATACAAAAGTGGGGTTTAAGGAGGTCAAAATTATATAGGTATGTTTTCGTGATGCGTTTTTTATACACCGCCGCACAACGGTGGCGGGGTATTATGGTTTCACGTTGGACGTCCGTGTGTCCGTCCGTATTTCGTTAGCGGTTGATAACTTGAGTAAACATCAATGGATTTTCACCAAACTTGGTATGTGCATTGATACTGTGGAGATCTGGTTTGGGATTGCTAACGGGCAAATTTCGTCAAATTTTGACGGATTTATCTGCCCAAAACACGTCCATGTCTTCGTTTCCGAATAATGACTTGAGTAAACATCAACAGATTTTCACCAAAGTTGGTACTTTTGTATGTGCATTGATAATGTGGAGATCTGGTATGAGATTGTTAATGGGCAAATTTCGTCCAATTTTGACGGAGTTGACACGCCCATATTTTCGTTTCCGGATGATAATTTGTGTAAATGCCAAGGGATTTTAAACAAACTTGGTACATGCATTGATATGAAGGACATCTTGTTTGGGATTGCTAATGGGCAAATTACGTCAATGTTTTACAGAGTTATCTGCCCACGATACAATTATGGCGGGATATTATAGTTTAACGTTTATTATTATTTATTTATTTATTTATTTATTTATTTATTTTATTTTTTATTTTTTATTTTTATTTATTTATTTTCATTTTATAATTTATTTATTTATTTATTTACCTATTTATTTATTTATTTTTTGGTGGCATGGCGCTTTACTCAGAAGAAGTATAATGCAAACTTTTGTCTGTGCAACAATAATGTAATAACGTGTTTAAATGTTTCGCACAAAATGTCAAGTCTTATTTTCCCAGATAAAAAAATAAATGTCGTTTCTACACTTCAAAATTTGATTTTAAAACTAAAATATTAATTTTGCTTCGATAAAAAAAATGACCATTTAGTGCAGCTAAATGCGCCGGTAATATTATACGCATGTCACCTTCATGTAATGACTTCAACGCTTATTTAAAAAGGCTTGTTTAATTAACACATTCATACATAGCGTCCTATAAAAAAAGGGGCAGTGAAAAACAGTGTCGATACGGCTCAGTCGCGACAAAACGCGGCGTCTGAGTTTTGTCTACATTGCTTGCATAAAATAAAGGACTTTCGATAAAATATAGTAATAATAAAAAATAAATCAGACACCCCTTTACAGGAAATGCACAGGTCCAATGAAGTAAAGCAGAAGAGTCCATTCGGCTTAGTGAAAGTGATCTGGAAACCTCGAGGCTCTCAGCTGTATAAAGTCTCGTCCCCAGATTTCAGAGCTGTATAGTCGTAATGTCAACTGTTCTACACATTATCGTAATGTCCTAAATGCTACAAATGACGTTACGAATGATATGCGGTGTCATATGTAAACGTTCTTCTGGGTATTTGCAAAATTCCCTGAATAAAATGACGGCGGTTTTTGACAGTTTTCGTCATACATTAAAATTTTGTAACAAATTCTCTGATAAAAAAAATCATGAATAACTTTTGTTATATTGCATTTTCCAATAAAATAAAATCACTGAGGAAGATCAGTGACAAAACGTAGTTTTAAAATATATTTTTCATTGGAATGATTTTTACATGAAGTTTTAATTTACATACAAACTTTTCCTGAACTTGCGTAAAAGCTAAAAGTGTGACAAATTACCCAATCAAAGAAAAAAATCGAAAAACTCTTGTGTTTTTTTACTTGAGAACAAACTGTGTGCATTTTTATAATTTTGAACAAAGATGTAATGTTTTATTCATAATTAAAAAGTTACATAATATTTTATTATTTTATGGTCAAAACTGACTATCAACTTATTTTGGCAATCATAACACAACCGTTTAAGATTTTATGATGTCATAATTACAAAATGACGTCAGTGAAGTCATTTCAAACAATGGCAAATTACAAAATCCTGGCATCACGAAAACATACCTATATAATTTTGACCCCTTTAAACCCCACTTTTATATAGTAAAACTGGGGTTTACAGGGGTATACATTATTTTTCTTATTTCTGCTCAAAACATAAATTGTGGGTACTCGTTAGAACCGCCTCGCCGAGGCGGTTCTAACGAGTACCCACAATCTATGTTTTGAGCAGAAATATGAAAAATATCAGAGTTTTTTATCTGAAAATTTTCAGTTTTTGGAGATGAAATTTTCTATATATTTGAATAGGCGTGTTTTCGTAATGGACTCATTTTGCTTTTCAAAATTAGAGATTGTACCTTGTATTGTCTGCAAAACAACTTGTTTTAAGTTGAAATCATGCTTGCATTTTGTTACACGTTACATCGGAAAATTACGTACCATGATGTTAAGATATTCAGGCTTAGATAGTTTCTTTTTCCTGACAAAACGGAAAAAATAGACGGAAAATATAAATTTTTTTTTCGTAAAAACATATTTGGCGATTTTCTCTCATTTTTAGCCCAAGATTGTTTTACTCAAATACTCTCTATCAGTTTTCTTTAAATCCGTTTATTTTGCTATTTAGCATTATATATACAGATACATAGAACAGCTGACATTACGTCGGTAGCAGTAATTTGGACATACCTGATTCAACAGTTGATGACTGGCAAACAATCAGTCCTTCCAATATTAAAATTTTAGAAAAAATCCACATTGTGTGTTGTTCAGATAAACCCCTACCGATATTTACAGAGAAACTGTTTCTTTCGGTTTTCCCACCTTACTTCCACCGACCAGGCATTTCTGTAAAATTGTAATAATGTATGAATAATCATGAGCCTCGGTGTAATAGTGGGTGGAGTTTTCTTTAAGGGTAAAAGGTACACTTTGAGGGTGGGTGATGTAACTGTCAAATTATTTCCCCCATTTTAAACAGTTTACACCAAAAGGAAATAGTTTGCTCATCTGGGGATTGTTTGCCTTTAGAGTAGACCTCTTTACAGAATGGACGTGGTGTGCAGGAAAGCAAACGGGAATTAACAGATGATGTCTCCCTTGTGAAAAAGACGGACAATCTTCCAAAGACCAGGGAGTCACATTCGGGGTAAAACGGATGTTTTTGATATGCTAAGAACAGAGATGTAGGTCAGCCTGCTAGTATATGCAGCCCAGCCAGTTATTACTTGCACCCATACACAATATAGTGAAGCTGTAGGTTTACTGGTGATATGATTATACAGAAATTGACGAAGACACAATCTGATAGGGATCTTCACAAATGGCATCTGTATAAGGTTTCTTGTCTCACTATTGGCATCTGAATATCAATTACGCACATTTATCAATATCTTTCTCGTATTATTTTAGATAAACCAGTCAATTACAATTTTTTATTGGCTATATAATTTTTGACATGACAACTAAAACTATTAAATTGGCAAAGATTTTTTTTAAATTTTTAATTGCAGACGTAACTGATAATAAGTTATTTTTTCTTGACTTAATCCTGGTTAAGCTGAACCTCGATATGCCCTGTCTTTGCACACAGTGCAGATCCAGATCAGCTGGTTTTTGAAAAAGCCAACTGATCTGGATCTTCACTGTTTGTCATTCAGTATGTGAATTTATTTCAACAATCTTGATCAAGTAATCTAATTGGCTGACAATTAAAAGTGGATGTGGCATCTTAATTTATTCCGCATGACAAGGATTAATTAGTTTTGTGCCAAAAATATTTGAAACTATATTGTTTACTGCTTTAAAGGGGACTGGATACATTTTGACAAGGGAGGTAACTTTTGTGACTTCCCATCACGAAAACATACCTATATAATTTTGACCCCCTTAAACCCCGCTTTTATATAGTAAAACTGGGGTTTACAGGGGTATACATTATTTTTCTTATTTCTGCTCAAAAACATAGATTGTGGTACTCGTTAGAACCGCCTCGCCGAGGCGGTTCTAACGAGTACCCACAATCTATGTTTTGAGCAGACATATGAAAAATATTTAAGTTTTTTATCTGAAATTTTCTGTTTTTGGAGGTACAATTTTCTATATATTTTAATAGGCATGTTTTCGTAATGCTGTTTGCTATCCTGCGCACAAGGCACGTTTTAAATAGGGTTCTACTCTAAAAGGAAAAATCTTGCTCCCAAATACTCTACCAGGAAAGATATTGTTCATTGTGGAAGCATTTTTTTTTTCTTACAGAGTGGACTCCTTTTCTGAAAGACAAAGTGCCATATACCAACAGCAGGTCACCGTGACCTCTATATTGAAATCTGACCTGTTTTGTTTTTGCAAAATTATGTCCAGTGTATACAGTTTAAACTCCATGTCTTAGGCTTCCCTTATTTGATGCACAGGATTTTTGAAGATGGTGTGACATTGAAAGTAGGCCATTATGATCTAAATATTGACTGTTGACTTTGTTTTCTGGGGCATATTTCTCTTACCGTATGGTCTATGCTGATCTAGTTTGGTGTATAAATATATCTATTTAAACCTCTATGTTCCGCAGCCTAAGTGAGTCTCTATTACTTATAGAACTTCAGTACTAGGCTTACCAGACTTCCTGTACAGGTACAAAACGTACATTTACCAGCCTGATTGTCTCCAAAAAATAGGGAAAAAATCAAAATGCCGTCTGCTGCAATTTGCTCAGCGCAGAAGAGGTAATCGTACAGCAGAGCTCATTTTAACTACAACAGCTTAGGTTAAATTTGACAAATTTGCAGCAACCACTGATCTGATTCCCATCACTAATATGACTGAGCTGTAATGATTATTTGGGCGGTACTTTTACTAAATATATAGTCAGGATTTCAACAAAACGCTGAAAAATAAACTTCAGAAATTTGCCAGGCCATATTTGTTTCTCCGCTTCGCCGATTCCACGCCTTGGTGAAAATTCGGCGAGCTTGGCGTACACCGGTATTTCGCCTACTGGATGAGCCGGTCACGTGAGAAGTTCAAATAAAACGTACTCGCCCTTGCGCTGTCACGTGATCCAAATCAATCGAGTAACCACTACCTGCCAACGACCGGCGAAGCAAAAGAAAGGCAGCCTAAAACACTGGTTCCCGTCTTCCTGTCTGCTGAACAGGATTATTCGCGGAGTCTACAATCTCTGCGGATACCTGAAGCTATTTTGCAGTCATCCTTACACCCAAATGAACTGTATATATCTAAGGAGCCTGGATTTTTTTTCAGTGAAACAAGCGTTTTCATCACGTTGCATTTAGCGCCAAATCAACTGACATGTTCCTTGCAATTAAACAGTAAAATAGTATGTTTTAACATATGTGTGTTTTAAAAAAAATGTGTTTTAACATTTTCTAGCTCCATTCCATGCTAAAATAAACAGAACAATTTTTTTGGTGGGTCTTTACACTAAAAAAGCGTATAAAACAACTTAGAAAAAATACGAAACTCTGTCGAAAGGCACAGTTTGCACTGTTCTATAAAATGAATTGCCAGAAGGAAGAAATATGCAGTCTTGACAGAATAATTTTTCTCGTAAGATTACATTTCATTTCCTTTGGGATCACTGGGCCCATTGTGGTATATTTGAAAATGGAGTTCTGCTCATGTATACGCTAGAGGGCGTAAGCAGTGTTGCAAACTTCATTACTGCTTATGAAGAGTCTCAATAAAACCAAGACTCCTATTTTCTAATCCATATTGTGTTTTTTGATTCCAAAGTCTATCTTTGTGACGTTTATTTTCTACCAAAAGAGAATGTAAAACAACTTAGAAAAATTTCAACAACCTCTTTGAAATTCCAAAGTTTGAATTGTGGCATAGAATAAATCACCAAAAGCAAATACTAACCTCTATTTTCAGTAGATAAGAAGACCGTGTTATACTGAAAGAGTCTAGTATTTTCGAATATTACCGAATTTTGCTGTTTCACAGAAGTATCATTTTTGTTGCAGTAGAAGGTACAGAACTGTAAGAGGTACAGTCGATTCTAGTTATCTCGAAGTCCAAGAGACTCTCTGAAATACTTCGATATATCAGTACTCAATATATCGGATTTGCAGAATTGAGGAAAAAATAAATCAAATACATTGTACAAATGAATATGTAATTTGACTCCTGAAGTTAGAGATATATTGAAATTATTGTGAGAAAAAGGAAAAAATGCTCCTTAGAAGCAATTTCTCCTCTTAGCCACAATATTTTGTTACCTGTTGTTAGATTTCGGTG